>JBBPSY010000043.1:0-31398 GCA_038093855.1 Rugiboletus extremiorientalis
GTAAGCGATAAGTAGGTGGCTAACCCTGTGGTTAGGGGTTCGCCTAGGGTAATCGTAGTGTAAGTAGAATTAGGTGTTGTACCAGTGGGCGAGGAAAGAGGAAAAAGGGGAGGGGGACCGCTCTACCGTAACACAAAAGATTTTGGGTCATTCTTAGTACCACTTGACGATGAAACTGTGGAGCTTGCCTATGGGGTCCAAACATTTGACACAAAGATGGGACACATGTTTAACTTGCATGCCTACATTCTGTTCAAGCTTGGCGATATTGTGGCAATTGAAAAATTTCTTTGTATAAAGGGGCACAATAGTATCTTCCCATGCTGTTCGTGCAAGATCAAAGCAATCCATGCAACTGGCAAGGTTTATTATGTCCCCCTTCAACCTCCAAAGGACACTGTCACCACAGAATCAAAGATCACAACTGATCCCCTGTCCCTTCCATTGTGAAAGCACCAATATTTTATTCAGAGTGTGGTAAGAATTGAGGCCACTGTGACCAAGGTTGCAAAGGAAAAAATCAGGAAGGACACTGGCATCAAAGGCACTCCCTCAATGTCCCAAGTCAGATTATTGGACTACGCTCAGAGTTTACCCTGGGAATGGTTCCATCTTCTTCTTGAGAACATAATCCCCAATCTTGTTGATTTCTGGATGGGAAACTTCAAAGGCTTGGATACAGGAATGGAAGATTTTGAAATCAAGCCACACATCTGGGAACAAGTAGGAAGAGAGACAGCAGCCTCAGTTCAGCACATACTGGTCACCTTCATTCGAGTTCTCAGCAACATTGCAAGTGATTGTTTGCTTTTCACTGCAGAATCCTGGTGTTTTTGGTATATCTATCTCGCTCCTAGAGTGCTTGAAAATCAGTTTCGCAAGCACAAGTACTATGATCATGCCCACAAGCTTGGAGAGGTGATGAAGCTGATGCTGCAGTTTCACCTCACTTTGGAGGAGCTCAACAGGATCAAAGAGCAACTGGCTGGATGGGTTCAAAAGTATGAACAGTATGAATTTATTTTAATTGCTGTAGATTGGGTTGACAAGTGTTATTGACAAGGTATTATTATCAATATTGTGCAGATCAGCTATCCACTTGTACATTAACAATCCATGGATTACTCCATATCGGAGAGGGCATCTGAACCTGTGGTCCAGTCTGGACAACATGGACTTTCTACATGGAATGATTTTGTGCTATGCTACAGAATGCTCTCCAGTCCCATGTGCAGCCTTGGAGTAACCTCAACAAGTCACTCCTTCATACCATCTATCTTGAACAACTTGGAGTCCAGTATAATCTCAAAAATGAACTTCAACACATTGGCGAGCAGAACAATGATGGACCAATCCAGTATGAACATGTCATTGATGGCTGTAAGTGACCATTTTCTACCTTTACGACTGTTTACGACTAATACTTAATGTGCATAGATGTTAACTATGTTCTTCGGCCACCATATGAGAACATTGAGCAATTGGATTGTGAGTTGGTCATGAGAATCACAAGATACCTTGGCAAAGTCCTAGGAAAGCATACATCTGAGGTGAAGCAGCACATACCCTCCCAAACACCTGCTCATTCTGTTGGAAAAATGAGGATTTGCAATGGTGGGGACATCGTCCAAACAAAGCAGGCTTCTCATAAGTCAGGGAGGGTAGAACAGAAGAATTGTTATGTTCAGGTACATTGATTCAACTGTATGTGTAAATTTCTACTAAGGAGCACTTAATTTTAGTATAAGATTGTCTTTGAAATCCAAGGGGGATCAATGGTCACAACTTTGGGTTATGGTGAACTCAAGAAACTGCTCGTTATTGAGTTGCCGGTTGACCCATTCTTCATCTCAGTGGGGATAAAGTTGTTCTTGCTTTGATTACACCATGGGATACCAATGGAAGAGATGCATCTACAGAGAGTGTGTACATGACTACTTCAAGGCAGACTTCATCACAGACATGCAAAGTATTTGGGCAGTTGTTGGTCTTGTGGAGACACATGGAAGGTGGGGTATCATAGATAGGTCTGATGAAGGTGTCATGGCAAGTTTTGTAGAGAAAGGACATCACAGGAATCTTGAGAGTGATGAAGATGTGTTGTAGTCATTATATTCATTCATACAGCATTTTTTTCTTGATATGAAGCACAACCAAGTATGGACGCTGAAAGTGAGTGCCAAAGGGGTTGGGTACTACATATCAATGACAAGTGCCTAGCATGAATGATAATCAATGACAACTATCTACCATGAATGATAATCAGTGACTCCCCCATGTCACTGAATTGATGTGACCACATGTTCAGTGATGGTGTCATTGCTTTTCAGGACTCAAGTGTCACAGCCACTTGTTATTCATGACTTTTCTTCCTTCAGTGCTTACTGTTGGGATCTTTATCAAGCATGACCCTTCCATTTCCCCCAAGGTCCACCACAGAGAGCAAAAAGGCCAAGGATGGACCTGCCCTCAGACCCAGAAGTCCCCATGCGTGTGACATGTGCAGTCTATCGTTCCACCACACCATGGTATATCAAAATGGGTTAGGCACTCAAAGCCCACGCCACTGCTCCTGGCGTGCACAATAGACAGGAATACAACAAAGTTCACTTTAAAAGCACATCATTTCCATATGTGATCACTGACTTTATTGATTCATTGTCTCTAGGTGTCCTACCATTGGTGACTCAGTGATCAACATTTCAGGCTCATCTCTCAATCTCTCTGTCGCACAATCATCTTCACTTTTGGAAGCTGTCAGAGCAGCGCTTGTTCCGCTGAACCTGTTGCGATTTGTATATGCCTAGCATAACTTTATTCTACATGCACAAGTCTCTTGTATCTACACCTATGCATGAGTGGTAGCATACGCTCAGACCCTAACCTTAGGACGTTGTATAAGAAGTTACATACTTCATATTTTTCGCACTTTGTTTGTACTTGTTTACATTTTTATGGAATGCCGATATAAACTCTGACTGTACTGATATGCTGGTTGTTTGTCTATGTTTACATTATTATGTGAGATCGCTGTCTGCAATTTGCTTCTATGCTTCTTACACTTCTATTTCATTTCCACTCCAACTTGAGGCTCACACGTGTATCACGTTACACTTCTCTTCCATTCTTTTAATTACTGCTTTATGCTTCTCTTCTTTTTGATACACATGTTCACCTTGTGTATTTAATCTCCATTGTTTGTTTCATACAAATAGTAGAGTAGTATATATGCAATACCATACCGACTGAGAACTTCAGTCAAGTTCTCTGTTGGATTCCCCTAACATTGTTTCACTTGTCCTCCCTTTAAGTTTGAGTGGTGTAACCTGGGGCTTGCCTTAGGGTTGCAACAGAACCCACAATTGTCCTAGTAGTTGTTACGACACAAGGCGACTGTCGTAGTGCGAGCACTGGCGTCTGTGCAAGTAACAATGGACACTCAATGAAGAGGTGTTGCTACGAGTATAACCAAGCGAAGGGAACTAGGGGAGCTCAGGAGAGTCCCAGTCTCTGAGGAGGGGAGCAAGGAGAACACCAGTAATTGCAGGTATAATTGCATAGAACTAGCTGAGGAGCTGAGTTCTAACATGCACAGGTTTATATACTACAGGGCTAGGATATATCAGGTGCACCCAGAATGGGCAATGGATGAGTATGACTAAAGGCGTGCAATGAGAAAGGAAATAGAGGATGTGTGACCAGAAGGAGCGCGCCCAAGAAGGAAAGGTAAAATGTCTATAAAGGTTAAAGGCCTGTAAGAGCTCCAAGGAGTCCATGAAGCCTGTGGAGTCTGAGGAGGTCTTCAGAAAAGGAAAGGGCCTCGTTCTGCAACTGAGGCAGTTGATGAGTTGAGACGGAAGAGGAGGCAAGCACACAGTGCAAGCCAAATGCAGTAAGATGACATTACTAGTAATGTAGAATGTGGAAGGATCTGCCTGATGGGGATGGCTATCAGGCCAGATAGAGTGTCACGGTGGTAATAGATGTGAAGTCGAGGATGCCTGATGGTGATGGCATCAGGAAGACAATGACAATGGATCATGGTGATCACCGAGTGACGACATGCAGGAGGAGCGAGGCACGTCACAGACCTGGGACAAAGGGAAACCTAAAGGAGAGTGGCAGGCATGAGCCCAAGGATGCCATGGACAAGGGCAAGAGGTTCTAGAACAAAGGGACATGCATAGATAGGCATGTGGCGCTGATGGGAGTACTGGTGGCAGATAGGGCTTAGCCATGTGGCAATGGGTAAGTAGTGGCAATGATAGGGGCTATCTGGTGGCAAGCAAGTGCTAAGGAGCATGAGCAATGTTCCATACAATGGCATACCCTCTAGGCCTATCAGTAGGCGTAGCAAGGAGGTCCTAGGTAATGGTCTATACATGGTGTCCCGTGTATGAGGGAGGCGATGGAGAAGGAGCGAAGGGAAGACGAGTGATGACAATGACAACGAGGAAAGCTATCTGAAAGAAGAAAAAGGTATGGGGGTTCCCATTACCGTAACATTACCCCTGTTCTAAGGCAAATGACTCTGATCATTCAAGACATACAAACCCTTTACTCAACTAAGAGGAGGGCGATGCTGTGGAAGGATGTGGAGTGTCATGGGATTTACCCTTGGCTCGTAGGGAGCGATGAGGAGGGGGAATGGGGAGTGGTGGTGAGGAGGGTAATGACCTTCTCTTCTTCTTGGCTTCCATGGTGCCCATAGTGATGAAGTTCTTGAAGACAACATATTCTGGGTGTTTACTCTGCTTGCATCCCGGCTTGTGACAGATGTAACACAGACAGTCTGTATTGTAGCGAGCGTGGTCTGGTCCAGAGAGGGATCCTGGTGGTCTAGCATAAGGGGAGCAAGAGGAGGGTGATGCAAGCCCATAGGAAGTCTTCATGACACGAGGGTGTTGTGTAGTGAGGGGAATGTCTTCTTCATCCGATGATTCTATTATCATGGGTGAAGAGTGAGGGTGTACAAGGTCACTCTTCACGACAGTGGAGTCCGCTAACTCAAGGGGAGGAGGGTCATGGTTGCAGGGAGCCTAATGACAGGCGAGATGGGAGGGTGGCCAACATCCGAGTCCATGGATTGTACTTTAGTATTGGACGGCTGAAGGGACGGGAATGGCGTTCATGGTAGATCTTCCTCATGGTTGACGGAGGAGGTATCTTCTGTGAAATACCATCACAGATCTTCAAGGGGTGAGTTCAACAGGATGGGTTGCAATACTGGTGCGAGGTTGCGGGGAGGGAAGTCATTGCCTTCATTATACAAGAGATCCAATGTGACATTGTGGATCCCTTGGAGGATCAAGGTGAATGATGGTTTCCTGGCCAGTTCTTCATGGTGGTTGCAATTGATTATGTGAACTGCCTGGAGTAGGCATTCCTGATGGTATTGATCTATGAGTAGAGCGAGGGTGGGGCACTGCTGGATGGCCCAATGTCTGGATAGTGTCCCTGCGAGGACTGATGACTGAAGTATCGCGGCAAACAGGACTTGTCTGCTAGTGATGGTGAGGAGGTGTGAGCGTACAGGTGGCTCAGCTGGAACCTCCATGACTTGTTGAGTTCCTGTTGCCAAAGCGATGGTGAAGACAGCAGAGGGGATGATACGGGGCACTGAGGGACCAGTCATCTGTGGTGTCAGCAACGGCGAGGTGCTCAGGGACCAGTTGTCTTGGTTTGAGCGACAACAGGAGAGGTCCAGAGATATGTGGAGGTGGCGATGGCAACTAGAGTGTTCAGGGACTGTGGAGGATTCAGTATGAACGACGATGAGGGGATGACGATGGTCTTGTAGGCAATACTGTTTGGTCGACAGTGGTGGTACAAGGGAGAGATGCTGAGGGAACAGAGGGAGCAAGGGATGGTCCTTTATACCCCAAGGATTTTCTTGACATATCCTTTTCGGGTTGGTGGACCAAACCTGTTATGGATGTTAATCGTTCCCAAAGCAGTTTCCTACCCCTTTTGCGTCATGCCAGATCCGGTGTGCTGAAAGGGGTTCTTGATTGCTTTGACTGGGGGCAGTATTCCTCTTTCAGAAGGGTCCTATAAGTGGCATTCCCTGTTTGTCCTAACTAAAGGGACCAGGGGTGGCTTCTTGCAGATCCAGGCTCCTGATCAAGACGGCAGTGATAATCAATTTGGAGGGTGGCATGTGTTGCGATTCGTCGTACACCTACATGCATAACATTTATTCTATGTGTTACGGTAGAGTGGTCCCCTAGCCCTTTTTCTTCATTCCTCGCTCACTGGTACAACACTTAACCCTACTTACACTACGATTACCATATGTTACGGTAGAGCGGTCCCCCAGCCCCTTTTCTTCTTTCCTCGCTCACTGGTACAACACCTAACACCACTTACACTACGATTACCACAGGCAAACCCCTAACCACAGGGTTAGCCAACCTCATATCGCTTACCTCAGTACCAGTGAGGCTTCACTCTTGTTTACCCCTACTTACACATGTTTCCCTTTCTGCACCACCACTCGATGTGGTGTCGCCCTTTGTCCTTCCTTGGTTCTCTCGGCCCCTCGGCCTCCATGGGAACCTCAGACTTTCCCTTTATATCACTTGCGCATGGCAGCCTCATTGCTGCCTCACACCCTCTTCTTCCGGCATGCTTGCATGCCTCTTTTGGCAGTTCACACTCAACCACACCTTTGTGGAAGTGCTCCCTTTCCTTCCCTGGCGCACTCCTTTAGGATACGCCAGGCCTTTTCCTTTTCCAGTAGATGCACTCTCTTGGTCCGTGCTAGTATACAGCCACTCGTGTACACTATATAAACCCTGGTGGAACCGGCTGGAAACCCCAGCTAGTTCTACGCAATCCACGCATATCTACTGGCATCCAGAGAGCCCCGCTTCATCTTCGACCCTCAAGACTTCGCTTCTCTCTCTGTGGTCTAAAGGTCACCCCAAGACCTGCTTGCTAGAGTTCTGGACTTAGAGCTGTAGACTCCATATCTACGTTGCTCAGTGAAGTCCTGACGACAGCTATCTCTTTGGCTTGCCACTGAGATACCATGTGCGTCGTAACACCATAGGCAAACCCCTAACCCCAGGGTTAGCCAACCTCTTACCGATTACCTCAGTACCAGTGAGACTTCTCCTTGTTTACCTTTGCTTACATATGTTTCCCTTTCTGCACCACTGCTCGATGCAGTGTCGCCCTTTGTCCTTCCTTGGTTCTCTCGGCCCCACAGCCTCCATGGGAACCTCGGACTTCCACTTATATCGCTTGCACATGGCAGCCTCATTGCTGCCTCGCACCCTCTTCTTTTGGCATGCTTGCATGCCCCTTTGATCTCTTCGCACTCAACCACACCTTTGTGGAAGTGCTCCCTTTCCTCTCCTGGCACACCCCTTTGGGATACGACAGGCCCTTTCCTCTTCCAGCAGATACACGCTCTTGGTCCGTGCTAGTATACAGCCACTCGTGTACACTATATAAACCCTGAGAGAACTGGCTGGAAACCCCAGCTAGTTCTACGCAATCCACGCGTATCTACTGGCATCCAGAGAGCCCGCTTCGTCTTCATCCCTCAAGACTTCACTTCCCTCTCTGTGGTCTAAAGGTCGCCCTAAGACCTGCTTGCTAGGTTCTGGACTTAGGACCATAGACTCCATATCTACGTTGTCCAGTGAAGTCCTGATGACAGCTATCTCTTTGGTGTGCCACTGAGATACCGTGTGTGTCATAACACTATGCAAGTCCTTCGCTCTACACTATGAATGAGTGGTAGTATACACTCGGACCCTAACCCTAGGACGTTGTACAGGAGTTCTACATACTCTGTTTCTTTTTCTTTTGTTTGTACTTGTTTATCTTTTTATAGAACCCCGATCCAAACTCCGACCATACTGATACACTGGTTGTTTGGTTATGTTTACATTATTATGCGAGATTGCTGTTTGCAATTCGCTTCCATGTTTCATCACACTTCTTTTAATCTCCGTTTGACACATGTATCACATATGCTTCTTTTCATTTCCCTTATGCTTCTGTTTGTAGCATACAAACAGTAGAGTAGTATTTAAGCAATGCCATCCCAACTGAGAACTCCAGTCAAGTTCTCTGTTGGATTCCCCAGCAATTATACTTGTCCCCTCCATTGAGTTATAGTGGTGTAGCCTAGGTTGATTCCTGGGTTGCAACAGCATGTGATTCCAAAGTCAAAGCACTGATTGGCATAGGCGTTCGACAGATCACATTTCAATGAGTCAGTATAGGCAATGACCGACTGAGTATAGCACACTCCAAATGTCATCGACAGGATGGTCTCCATACGGTTGGCTGTCCGTCTGCTCCAAGTCCATGCATAGGAGAGATGGTGTCCTAGGCGGGAGTGGCAGCTTTCGTGGGGTGGGCGTCCTTGGCAGATTGGGGTGTGACCAGTGTTTACTTGTCCAGGGGACGGCCCAAGTATTGATCATGGGCAGATGAGGGGGTGTCTTTGGTGCCAGGCCTCGTTTACTTGTCCATGGGATGGCTGAGAGGTGATGTAGGTGAGCAGTGAGAGGGGGCGTCAATGAGTGCCGATCCTCAGGCGTGATAGTGGAGGGGGATTCTATAGGCCCAGGCTCCGAGCTGTCCAGTGGTTACTTGTTGTCTGGCGCGATGGCATTTGCGATGAGTGGCAAAAGCGGCATCCTGGGTGGTTGATCCATTATGGGGATGTGGGTGGTAATTGAGTACAGAGCTCCACGTTTATCCCTAGGTGGTCCAGGTTTGAGCTATCCAGGGTAGGCATCCATGATAGTCAAGATGCTTGGGGCATTTCTTTCACTGGATCCTGTCGCTGTCTTGGCAAGCTGACTAGACCCTTTGCAAGAGGGGGGTGCAAGATTCTGTGGTGGCCATGTTGATTGAGGTTGGCTGAACCTAAGGGATGATCGTTTTCCTGTCTGGTGGACATCTGGTGTTACGTGTGGGCTTAACTGCAGGTCGTCAAGCTAGGTAACACTCGAGATGGGCAGTTGGCTTTACGTAGAACAGCCACAAAGGAATAATGGGGATAAGGGATCGAGGTGGTGAATGGCGGAGAAGACCCGCAGCAAGTGTGTCTAAGACAAATCTGCTTGTGTGGAATTGGGAGACGTGGATGATGGGCAAGGGAACAGGTTACCCCTTGGAAGTCCCAAAGGTTTATGGTTCTAGGATGAGGAGCAAAGCAAGGAACGATGCTTTGCGAGCTTAGTGACGACACACAGTAAACCAAGACTGTGTAGAATAAGCTAGGGAATACAGCGGAGTCCCTAGCTATTTATCTAGTAATACAACCCTAAGCCCTGGGTCAAGGAATAGGGTGAAGGGGAAGGTCAAAGGGTAAAAGAGAAGCTCTCCACTTTGGGTGAGCTGTGGAGTCCACAGGTTTCCAGAAAGGGAAATCTGCAGGTGGAGAAGGAATTCTGCAGATTAGAAAAGGAGTTCTGCAGATAAGGAAAGGAAATCTGCGGATAAAGAACAGAAACCTGCAGATTTCCCAAAAGGTGGAAAGAAGAGGTCTGGAACAACCTAGGGGAGTTCTGGCATACTAACTACGGTCACATCTGGAAAGACTAGCCAGTCATCTTCAAAGTAAGTTATGGGAGTGAAGGAAAAAGGGGAAAAAGATAGCCTCATATGTGAGGCGGGTTGTCCAGCTGTAACATCTGGTTTTTGCTGACCAGTAAGGGTGGGGCCAGTCCAATGCCACTCCTCCTCATTGTAGGTCTTCTGTGGGCGACCCTAGAGGGGAGTAGGTTTTCATTGTTGACTAGCTAACGAGCGTGGGGTGGAGTCGACCAGGGATGTCCGTTCCATTGTAGCGGGTCGGGCTCAACTGGAGGGGACAGCCTAGGGCAGGACTTGCCATGGTCTATCCGGGGTTCTTCTTCTTCCAACTCTCCATGATGGGAATCCAGAGCCACCGCAGGGAGGGGTTCCTAGGAGAGGTTGCTTCCTGGGGTTGTCGAGGATGGCTAACTAGCTGGTGGCATGGGTTTATATCAGGTTGCTCCTGAGAATACTGTCAGGGAGGCTTCCTTCACGAGTCTTCTATGCTTGGGTCAACGTCGTATGATCCAGGGGTTCACAAGTGGAGTTCTTCGAACTAGCTGGATGTTGAAAGTCTTCAAGCATAAGACATGCTGTGAATACCACAATCCGGAAGGGCTTATTGCAGGGTCAGGTCCAAGAGTAATGTCGGAGAACCTTCCTTCACTAGCTTAGCAGCTGAGGTGGGCGTCTGTTGTTCTGAGGGCGACTTAACCAGTGGTGTGCCAAGTCAGAATCCTGAAAGCCTTCAGCTCTAGCTTGTGAATGCCTTGTATAGATGTAGTTGAGAGATCCTTGACTATCTGATCATGTCGGTGGATCTTCTTGCTGTGTGCCAGGTATAGCTGGGGTCGGGCAGATCATCAAAGAACTTCTTTATGGTCCAGTTGTGCCAGGAGTTCTTCCGAGGTCATTCCAAGGGGTGGACTTCTTGTCCAGGGATGCAGTAGACTGTTTGGACCGGCCTTCTAGTTAAGGCTGGGTATGGCCAAGGCTGTCCAGGTTGTCTGGTGTTTGCACTGTCTGAGCTTACACATGCCCATTACATGGTAATCAGGACTGAAGGTGGATTAGAGATGGGATGGGTGCTTCCGTTAGGGTGTGAACCGAGTTGGGCGGGGATCTCAATCATGGCAGGTTTTCTTTAAGGCCTTGAATGCAAGAGAATCACCCCCCAGACAAGGCTGCTGTACCACACAGCCAGGTTGAAGACTAACAGACTGGCCCAAACTGGGGGTGCCCAGAGTGGTTGGCAATATACTGATGCCATGTCAGGGTGGGAAGGCCCAACCTGAGGGACTAAAGAGCATGGTTCTGGGCCCCATATAGTAGGGCATTTGATGCGACAGGGTATGTGGCAGCAGGGGCATCGGGTAGGCATGCTGCGGCCAGAAGGGGTGCTGTTATGGTAGAGCAGTCCCCCAGTCCTTTTTTCTCATTCCTCGCTCACTGATACAACACCTAACACTACTTACCTTACGATTACCATAGGCGAACCCCTAACCACAGGGTTAGCCATCCTCTTATCGCTTACCTCAGTACCAGTGAGATTTTCCTTTGTTTGTTCTTACTCACATATGTTTTCCTTTCTGCGCCACTGCTCGATGCAGTGTCACCCTTTGTCCTTCCTTGGCATCTGCAGCCTCCACAGCCTCCACAGATCCTTGGACTTCCACTTATATCCTTAGCGTATTGCAACCTCATTGCTGCTGCGCACCCACTTCTTTTGGCATGCAAGCATGCCTCTTTTGTCAGTTCGCACTCAACCACACTCCTTGTGGAAGTGCTCCCTTTCCTCTTCTGGTGCATCCCTTTGGGATATGTCAGACCATTCCCTTTCCAGTACTTACACTGCTTGGTCCGTGCGTGTACTTGTACCGTATATAAACCCTGGGAGAACCAGCTGGAAACCCCAGCTAGTTCTACGCAATCCATGTGTATCTACTGGCATCCAGAGAGCTCCCTCAGTCTTTGACAACTCAAGACTTTGCTTCGCTCTTCTGTGGTCTAAAGGTCGCCCTAAGACCTGCTTGCTGAGTTCTGGACCGAGGACCATAGACTTCCATATCTATGTTGTCCGTTAACGTCCCGACGACAGCTTTCTCTTTGGCTTGCCACTGAGATACCGTGTGCATTGTAACAAAAGAACTAGCTACTTATTCTATACCCGGGGTTGCTATCCAGCCTCCCCCTTTGTCAACACAGAGGAAGATTACCAGGAACTAGAAGGCCTATCCCCCGAGGATCGAGCCTACTATATCGCTCAGAAGAAAGGCAAAGCAGCACTCAAGACTCTCGCTGACAACGAGGCCCTATCCTGTCAACGAGCCCTCGCTTCCTCTTCTCTTTCCGCCACCGAAAGGGACGCAGCAGACGTAGCATGTTGGACTCAAACCTGCCTTGAAAGAAAGCTGTCCCAGGGATCGTCCCCCTCAGTCGTCACTTCACCTCTTCCCACCCCTTATATCCCCTCCGAAAGAAAGTCCAGCAGGCCCGGATTTAATCTAACAAGCAGTCACCCACACTCAGGTGCTGGTGTAACAATTCCTGAGAGCAGGTCCGAGTCACGTAGAAGGCTCACCGCAATTTCTGCATCTGGTACCGCCCTCGCAGTAGAAGGAGCATTAATTCCAGATCCCGACGTACGCATCCGTGGGATTGACTCTGACGTCAAAGAAGATTCAGAAGACGACAACATGGGCAAAGAGTCACTACCCTGCGATTTCTCCAGACAAGTAGAAGATGCTAACTGGTGGCTGCAAGCAATGGCAGCTTGGCACCAGATTAAGCACAACAAGATGGAGGACACTGAGATTGTCACTACGGTGTTAGCAAAGATGGGGGAGGGACAAGGACATGTTTTCGCAGAAGGATACTACGTGAAACTCGCTAACCCTACCAACCACCCAAACTTTGACAGATGGGCCACCTTCACTGCTGAATTCAAGAAAGCCTTCTCAGCCAAGAACGAAGCGGTGGATGCCCGAAGAAAGCTCCGAACTCTCCGTATGAAAGGATTATCCGCTGAGGCACTCAAAGACTATACTATGCAGTTCAACCTACTCCTTGGCCTCTCCGGCATCACTGATCAGAACATGATCAATGACACCTACTGCCAGGGACTGCACTATTCCTTAGTTGGTGATATTCTCCATGGAATGGAGCTGTTACGACGCACACGGTATCTCAGTGGCAAGCCAAAGAGATAGCTGTCGTCGGGACGTCACTGGACAACGAGGATATGGAAGCCCTCGGCCCTAGGTCCAGAACTCAGCAAGCAGGTCTTGGGGCGACCTTTAGACCACAGAAGAGTAAGTGGAGCCTTGAGGTTGGCGAAGGCGGAGCGAGCTCTCTGGATGCCAGTAGATACGCGTGGATTGCGTAGAACTAGCTGGGGTTTCCAGCCGGTTCCACCAAGGTTTATATAGTGTACATCGGTGGCAGTACACTAGCATGGACCAAGGCTCTGTATCTGCTGGAAGAGGTAAAGGCCCAGCGTGTCCTAAAGGGATGCGCTGGGAATAGAAAGGGAGCACTTCCTCAATGGTGAGGTTGAGTGCGAACGGACAAAAGGGGCATGCAAGCATGCCAGACGAAAGGGGTGCGCAGCAGCAATGAGGCTGGCATACGCTAAAGATATAAATGGAAGTCCGAGGTTCCCGCGGAGCCATGGAGGCCGAGGGGAACCAGAGAAGGACAAAGGGCGACACTGCACTGGGCAGTGGCACAGAAAGGGAAGCATAAGTAAACAAGGATAAAGAAACGTAAACCTCACTGGTGCTGAGGTAAGCGATAAGTAGATGGCTAACCCTATGGTTAGGGGTTCGCCTGTGGTAATCGTAGTGTAAGTGGAGTTAGGTATTGTACCAGTGAGTAAGGAAAGAGGAAAAAGGGGAAGGGGGCCTCTCTACCGTAACAGGAGCCCACCACACTAGACGGATGGATGACTGCTGCCAGTAACCACACCCAGGCGCATGAACGCCTCCAAGACTTCTGTTGAGGAGGATTTCAATCCACGCGACACGATCCCAACGCGATGGATGTAGACAGAATCAACCTTACTGGTCCCGAGCGAGCTCGTCACAATCGGGACTGTCTCTGCTACATCTGTCACAAACCAGGATGCATCAGCTGAAACCACCCAGGGCATCGTAATTATAGGCCCATGCAGCAGAAGAGGTCCACTGCAGTCCTCTCCACTTCCTCGACTTCTACCCCGAAGAAACCAGAAAGGTTCCGCACTGTGCAGACAAGCTCTACCACTTCCCCAGACCCACTAGACGCCTACATTGCTGATCTAGAGGGTGGATGAAAGGATAGAAAAGAAATCCTAAGAGTCCTCAAGGAATGCTACGATGAAGACACCGAAGAACCACACGCCACCTATGAGGATGAACAAGTCAACCGCATCTGCGTGGGCAAGGATTTTTAGAAAGGAGACTTGCCGCAACGTCTTGCTCTCCTACCCTCCCAACTGTAATAGTATCGAGAAATGAGAAATTGGTGTTCATCCCAGTTTCTCTTTCTCCAGTTGGGAGTAAATCTGTTGTCACCGCACCTGCCCTCATAGACTGTGGAGCCACCTCGTGCTTCATCGATCATGCATTTGCCAAAAGAAACAAACTGCCATTTATTCACCTAGCTCAGCTGGTCACTGCTACAAACACGGATGGAACCATTAACAAGATGGGAACAATAACCCATAAAGTCTGCCTCCACATCCAGATTGATGAAGAAGAAGAAGATTGGGACTTCCTTGTACTCGCCAGTGGTAAACAACAGAGCATCATTCTCGGGATGACATGGTTAGGGGACCATAACCCAACGATAGATTGGACTAATCAGAAGGTATCCGTTAAACCTCCAATGTTGGTCAACAGAAAACGCAACGGCCAGGAAGCCCTAGCACAGCACTACCTACTATGGTGGCTGGATTTAGATGTTGACAACAGGCTAGCTAAAGCCTATCATACTCGATTCGACAGGATGCCTGCTCACATCTGAAAGATCACTTTGTTGACAATGCTGGCCCAGGAAATGGCCAAGATTACGAAACCATTCCAAAGGAGTATCAGCAGTTCGCTGACATATTCATCGACGAAGAGGCAACCAAACTCCCCCCATCCCAGCCTTTCGATCATGAAATCAAATTACTCCCATCGTTTGTACCCAAGCGCACCAAAAACTACTCCCTCAACCCTGACGAAATCAATGCTTGTTGAAAGTTCATAAACGAGAACCTGGCAAATGGGAAAATTCAACTGTCCAACTCTCCCCAGGCAGCTCCCTTTTTCTTTGTGGCAAAGAAGGATGGGAAACTCCGCCCTTGCCAGGATTACCGATATCTCAACAGCCATACGGTCAAGAATGCCTACCCACTTCCTCACATCTCTGACCTCCTCGACAAGCTAAAAGGATCGTCCATATTCACTAAGCTGGATGTTTGATGGGGATACAACAATGTCCTGGTCAAACCCAAAGACTGGTGTAAGGCTGCTTTTATCACACCGTTTGGGCTCTTTGAGCCAACGGTAATGTTCTTTGGAATGTGTAACTTGCCTGCTACCTTTCAGGCATACATGGACGACGCCTTTGCCAACTATATCGCGGAAGGCTGGCTTGTCATCTACATGGACAGTGTCCTGATCCACTCCTCCGATCCCGAGATCCACAGAGAGCGCACAGAGAAAGTCCTACAACAATTCCGTGAACAACACTTATACCTCAAACCAGAAAAGTGTTCATTCAACATGACCGAAGTTGAATATCTTGGACTCATAGTCTTGAAGGACAACATAAAGATGGACCCTATGAAACTCGCAGCCATCGAGGAGTGGACTGCACCAAAAGACATCAAGGCTGTCAGGTCTTTTATTGGGTTCTGCAATTTCTATTGGAAGTTCATCCCTGCCTTCTCTGATATTTGCAAGCCCCTTCACGACCTCACGCGCAAAGGCGCACCCTGGACCTGGGGAATGGACCAGGAGCGAGCATTCAGAACACTGAAGAATGCCTTCCTCAAGCAGCCTATCCTGTGAACCCCTGATGTCTCCCAACCCTTCTTTGTTATGACAGATGCCTCCCTCACCGCCGTGGGAGGTGTCCTCATGCAAAAGGATGTCAATGGCAATCTCCACCCCTGCTCCTACATCTCTAAAACCTTTGGATCAGCAGAGCGTAGCTACGACATCTATGACCGGGAGTTACTAGCAGTTATCATGGTGCTTGAGGAATGGCGACAATATCTCCACGGAACCGGTCATCCCGTCTCTGTCCTAACTGACCATAAGAACTTGACCTACTTCTGTGAACCTTGGAAGTTGTCTCATTGCCATGCCTGGTGGCAAATGTTCTTACAGGACTACGACCTGACCTTTACCCAGCTCCCTGGCACTGCTATGGGACCGGCAGACACACTCTCATGGAAGGATGAGGTGGACACCTCCCATGACAACATCGCCCTCCAACTCCTTCCTGATGAAGTGTTTGCTTGTTCCCTCGACCTTGCCATCGCCAAGAGGATTGCTGCTTCCACCCCCTCCGACCCTGTAGTCGTCTCCGCCCTCCAAGCCATGCACGAGGGGTCTTCCCTCCTCCCCAGAGCCAAACTGGACAATTGGGCCTTTGACGGCCGCAATCTTACCTACCTCAGACGGATGTACATCCCCGAGGACTGCCGCAAGGCCCTAATCTCCAGTATCCACAATTCCCATCACAGAGGACATGCTGGCTTCGCTCGGACACTCACTCTCCTTTCCCATGACTATTGGTGGCCTGGGATGTCCACCTTTGTTCGTCAGTACATCACCAGCTGTGCCCCTTGCCAGCAGATGAAAGTCAACACCCACCCTATGAAACCCCCCCTTTCCCCTATTGCCACCACGGCCACCAGCCCCTTCCAGCACATTTCTATGGATTTAATCTCTGGCCTGCCCCCGATGGCGGTGGGCCTGGACTCTGTGCTGGTCGTGGTGGACCACGGCCTTACTCGGGGGGTGATTCCCATGCCATGTTCCAAAAACATCTCTGCCGAAGGGGTCACCAAGCTATTTTTCACTCATGTTTTCCCAAAGTTTGGGTTACATGACCGTGTAATCTCTGATCGTGGACCACAGTTCGCCTCCACCTTCACACTAGAACTTTCCAAGCTCCTTCACTATGACGTTGCCCTCTCTACAGCATACCATCCTCAGACCGATGGAGAGACGGAACGCATAAACCAAGAACTAGAAACCTTCCTTCACCTATTCTGTCAAGAAAACCCTTCCAGTTGGGTCAACTTTCTCCCGATGGCCGAGTTCCATCATAACGCCATGACTCACTCTGCCACCAAACAATCACCCTTCTTCCTCCTTATGGGGTACCAACCCTGTTCCTATCTGAAGATCGGACCCACTTTCATACCAGCCTTGGCTGATTGCCTCTCCCTCCTTAGTTCCGCAAGGGACGAAGTGAAAGCCGCACTGGAGAATTCCCAGCGAATCATGGCATCCCGATCTCATCGGAAGTTCAAACCCTGGAAGAAGGGCGACCGTGTTTGGTTAGAGGTGACCACCTCCCCTTATCGTCCAATTGGAAGCTTTCCCCGAAGAGACATGGCCCCTTTACCATCATGAAGGTCATTTCCACTCTTGCCTATGAATTAGAACTCCCCCATTTGTGGCAAATACACCCTGTATTCCATGCTTCCCTCTTATCCCCTTTCGTCGAAACTAATGAACATGGCCCCAACTTCTCCTGACTGCCGCCGGATCTGGCACGATTGGAAGAAGATTATGAATTAAGCCACATCATCGGCCATAAGGGGAAAGGAAGAACACGACGATATCTGGCAGCCTGGAAGGGATATCCTATCTCTGAGGTGACTTGGGAATCTGAACCAAACTTCGCCAACGCCAAGGAGATCATCCAGGAGTATAAAGACCTGAAGGGTCTTCAGGACTCCACCATGTCCCAACCCTCCTACTGCCACCAGATAGCAGCAGTGCTCAGAACCAACATCTACACCCTCACATACCTTCGCCATACCTTTGTCACCATCAGAGACATCAACGTCTCTCGTCCTCGCGTCCCTATGAAACAGAACCAGTTGTCGAAAGAGATCGACCATGCCATCGCTCATCACACTACCCATAGCTGCTTTTGCAGAGACCAGTACTGTCCCATCCACACTCCATATTAGTCGATGGCTAATGACCTCCCCAACCTTGACATACCCATCGAGCCCCCTGTCCAAGTCCACCACCTTAGTCCCCACCTCCGATGAGTCGTCTTCTCCGTCGCCATCCAGACCCACTCCCTTGACCAGCATGTACGCCACCACTGGGCGCTCTCCACCAGCGTCGTCCTCTTCCAGCTCGTTGAGCTCTTCTGATGGGTCGTCCTCCTTGGAACCCTCTTCTCAAACAATGATGCTAGATACGGGAGTGGTCCCTGAGACTCCGGCCTTGCAGAGGTTCTCCTGGCAATCAGAAACAGAGTTTTGGACCTCCTCTACTCGGCAGGCTTCACCACCCTCATCAACAACATTCCCCCGGCTGATATGGCCTTTATCACCCATTCCATACTCATGGCTGCCACCCCCACCAAGCAGCACCAATACCTCTCCCCCTCCATCGTCTTTCCTTGTCCCCGAGTCTACCAGGGAGGACAAGCCTCGGGAGAGGATGATTGCCAATCCACCCCTTCTCCTCATCCCATACCACCCCCCATTACCTTCTGGAACAGAGTCGGAGTGCCCTCCAAGACCCAAGAGGAAGAGACCCCAACGTGACCGGCTACCCCCTTTCCCACCCTTGCCAACACTGTTGAAAGGGTCATCTTGTTACGACGCAAGGCGACTGTCGCAGTGTGAGCACTGGCGTCTCATGCAACTAACAACGAACCTCAATGAAGAGGTCGTGCCACGAGCATAACCATAGTGAAGTGGAACTAGGGGAGCTCAGGAGAGTCCCAGTCTCTGAGAGGGGAGCGAAGAGAACACCAGTAATCACAGGTAGATTGCGTAGAACTAGCTGGGGATTCCAGCAGTTCTGCAGGGGTATTTATACTACAGGATATGTAGCACGGACCACTGGTGTACATACAATGAGTATAGTAAGAGGAGGTGTACTCCCTAATGGAGTGCACCGGAATAGGAAAGAAAGGGAGAACGAGGTGCACGACCAGAAGGAGTGTGCTCGGAATGGAAAGGTAAAATGTGTAAACTATAAAGGGCTGGATGAGCTCCGAGGAGTTCCATGGAAGTCCGAGGAGGTCGCCAGCAAAGGAAAGAGCCTCATTCCACAACTGAGGTGGTTGACGAGTTGAGACGAGAAGAGGGCAAGCACATGGTGCGAGCCCAGGCGGTAAGATGACATTGTATCTGATATTGGCAATGCTGAATGTGGAAGGGATTTGCCTGATGGGATAGGCTATCAGGGAATGGAAGCATCTTCGGAGTGATGCGAACACAGGGTTGTGGAAGCCTGATGGCATGAGCGAGGACAGGGTCCGAGCGAGCGGAACAGAGTCCGAGATGACTCGAGGACGTCCGATCAGGAAGGTGACAGCGGATCACGAGAAGTACCGAGTGATGCCTATTTGGGAAGACAAAGGACGCGTTGGCAACGTGGGACAAAGGGAGACCTAAGGAGTGTGATGGGCACGAGCCCGAGGACGCCTGTTACGGTAGAGCGGCCTCCCAGTCCTTTTTCTTCTTTCCTTACTGTTGCAACCCAGGAATAAACCTAGGCTACACCACTATTACTTAAGAGGGGGACAAGTATAATTGCTGGGGAAACCAACAGAGAACTTGACTGGAGTTCTCGGTTGGGATGGCATTGCTTAAATACTACTCTACTGTTTGTACGTTACAAACAACGGAGATTAAATACATGAGGTATCAACGTGTCAAACGGTGATTAAATACATGAGGTGAGACACATGTAGAATGGAAGCATGACGGTAATTAAAAAGAGAAGAGAAGCATACGTGATACATGTGTCGAACGGAGATTAAAAGAAGAATGATGAAACATGGAAGCAAATCGTAAACGGCGATCTCGCATAATAATGTAAACATAACCAAACAACCGGTATATCGGTACGGTCGGAGTTTGGATTGGAGTTCCATAAAAAGATAAACAAGTACAAACAAATGGGAAAAGAGACGGAGTATGTAGAACTCCTGTACAACGTCCTAGGGTTAGGGTCCGAGCATATGCTACCACTCAAGCATAGTGTAGAAAGCAAGGACTTGTGCATATAATAAAGTTATGCGTATAGGTGCACGACGAATCGCAACACTTACTCACTGGTACAATACCTAACCTTACTTACCATACAATTACCTTAGGCGAACCCCTAACCATAGGGTTAGCCAATCCTTATCGCTTACCCAAGTACCAGTGAGGTTTACTCTTCTTTTCCTTTGTTCACATATGTTTTCCTTTCTGCGCCACCACTTGATGTGGTGTCGCCCTTTGTCCCTCCTTGGTTCCCTCGGCCCCTCGGCCTCCATGGGAACCTCAGACTTCCACTTATATCACCTTGCGCATGGCAGCCTCATTGCTGCCTCGCACCCACTTCGTTCGGCATGCTTGCATGCCTCTTTAGTCAGTTCGCACTCAACCACACTATTGTGGAAGTGCTCCCCTTCCTCTTCCAGCGCATCCCTTTAGGATACGCTGGACCATTCCCTCTTCCAGCAGATACTCGTCCTTGGTCCGTGCTAGTGTACTGCCACCCATGTATGCTATATAAACCCTGGTGGAACCAGCTGGAAACCCCAGCTAGTTCTACGCAATCCACGCGTATCTACTGGCATCCAAGGAGCTCTCTCAGTCTTTGGCAACCTAAGACTTCGCTTCACTCCTTGTGGTCTAAAGGTCGCCCCAAGACCTGCTTGCCAAGTTCTGGACTTAGGGCCGTAGACTCCGCATCTACGTCGCCCAGTGAAGTCCCGACGACAGCTATCTCTTTGGCTTGCCACTGAGATACCGTGTGCGTCGTAACAACGCCGCAGACGAGGGTGAGCAGTCTAGAACGTTGGGACACACTTAGATAAGTGTGTAGCGCTGACGGGGTTGTACCGGAGGTTGGATAGTGCTTAGCTATATGGCGTTAGGTAAGCAGTGGCGATGATAGGGGCTATCCGGTGGCGAGCGAGTGCTAAGGAGCACGAGCGATGTTCTATACAAAGTATAACCTTCTAGGCCTATCGGTAGGCAAAGCAAGGTGGTCCTGGTATTGGTCTATACGTGGTGTCCCATGTACAAGGGAGGCGACGGAGGAGGAGCGAGGGGACGACAAGCGATGACGACGACGAGGAAAGCTATCTGAAAGAAGAAAAAGGTATGGGTCCTGCCCATATTGTAACACATCTCTCCTGGAGAGTCTCGAACCGTTTCTCCTACCCCCTCCTCCACCGGAGCAACAGTTGAATTCGGAGACACCGTTGAACTGGAACCCACCACATCGGAGTGGTTTAATGCCTTCATCAACAGGATGCTCGACGACCTCGCCAGAGACCTCAATGGCCTCCAGGTCACAACGCCATCCCCACCGCCACCTTATCCCAACCAACCAGTGCGACCCTCGTCAGGTCCAATTTGTCACAACAGGTTCAACCATCCCAAATCCTCTGCAGCCCCCTCATCTCCCTGTCGTCTCTGCCGCATCGGTGTCATCACTTCTCTCCGCCAACTTCGTGAGGGACATGCCTCGTCCACCACCCATCCCCATCATGGCCCCAACTCCACAGCCCATTCTTCACCCCCTGGACTCCATGTCACCCCCATGGACCGACGAAGAAATCACTGCTGTTATCAATGTCATGAACGTGGACATGTGCACCGTGATTGTCCCCTCGGAGACTCTGACGATCCCAACGACATGTTATCTGTCCCACCTCACCTCACCTATCAACAGAGCAACCTACACTACACTGCCACCTCTCCCTCCTCTTCCAATCTATCCTGGGGAGGAGAGGACTATGAGGTCAATGAGGGGGACATGTCTGGACCAGACAGAGACTAGTGGTAGTGGACAACAGGTGTCATCCACCCTAGGAGAGGGTAATGTTACAGTGGAGCGGTCCCCCAGTCCTTTTTCTTCATTCCTTGCTCACTGGTACAACACCTAACACTACTTACCTTATGATTTGTTATGTTTGTACCGAAGTACTAACGTAGGACTTGGTCAACTGTAGGGTCAAGGGTTCGTCCTTACTTGAACGACAGTTCAAAGTAAGACGAAAGCGTGTGCTTCAAAAGTGGCACAATTGACTTATAGATGCTGCACACTTCAGAAGTGGTGCAGACGACTTATAGAGGTCCAAGGATTCGGAGGGACTACGAGGTGAATTGCCAAGTAGGTCAAAGTTGGGAAATACAGCGAGGTAAATGATGGATTTATATACGTTCGGGAAATGAAAGATAGAATCGAATAGAATGTTATGGAAGGGTTGCTGACCGAGCAAGTGATGAGTAAGATTGATGGGAGGGGGGTTGGTCAGCGATAAGGGAAATGACTAAGAGAATGATACAGCCTCTCGGTGAGTCGACACAAGGCTTAGTAATACAAGGAGAAATAGGGGGAAAGACAAGAAAAGAAACGAATCATAACATGATTACCATAGGCGAACCCCTAACCACAGGGTTAGCCATCCTCTTATTGCTTACCTCAGTACCAGTGAGGTTTTCCTTTGTTTGTTCTTACTCACATATGTTTTCCTTTCTGCGCCACTGCTCGATGCAGTGTTGCCCTTTGTCCTTCCTTGACATCTGTGGCCTCCATGGCCTCCATGGATCCTTGGACTTCCACTTACATCCTTAGCGTATTGCAACCTCATTGCTGCTGCGCACCCACTTCTTTCAGCATGCAAGCATGCCTCTTTTGTCAGTTTGCACTCAACTACACTCCTTGTGGAAGTGCTCCCTTTCCACTTCTGGCGCATCCCTTTGGGATACGTCAGACCATTCCCTTTCCAGTACTTACACTGCTTGGTCCGTGCGCATACTTGTACCGTATATAAACCCTGGGAGAACCAGCTGGAAACCCCAGCTAGTTCTACGCAATCCATGTGTATCTACTGGCATCCAGAGAGCTCCCTCAGTCTTTGACAAGTCAAGACTTTGCTTCGCTCTTCTGTGGTCTCAAGGTCACCCTAAGACCTGCTTGCTGAGTTCTGGACCAAGGACCGTAGACTTCCGTATCTATGTTGTCCGTTAACATCCCGATGACAGCTATCTCTTTGGCTTGCCACTGAGATACCATGTGCGTCATAACAGGTGCCAGGTAAGTGCCTTGAGGGAACACACAAAGAGGCAGCTATGTCTTGGACTTTGGAACTGAAGTCATCTGGGTGCTTCAATGACCTAGTAGCAGTGAGCGTCCTATGGCCTGTCCGCAGGGCAAGGGTGGGGCTGGTTGGCTTGGTTGCATCCGGGCTGACACCGGAAAAGCTTTAGATGGGGTGGTCACAGGCAGCTCCAGTGGTGGGCCAATCGAGTAAATGTCCATTTTGACAGGATGAGAGAGAGAGGCGGCAAAGGGAGGGACTATCCCTTCCTGCCTGTACAACAGAGACCCTATAAAATACTACTCCAGAGGAGGCAGAGCTCCTGTTGCTCTCCAAGGAGTTTCAGCAGCACAGTACGGTGCCTGGTATGTACTTGAGGGTTTCCTGTGACCTATACAGGGAGAATACACCAGGGGCCAAATTGCCGGCTTTCAACCTTGCTGCCTGACATTGGTGGCTTTCTTGATGGCAGCGAGCAAGCATCTCCTGGGTAGAGGCCTCTACTTGCGAGTCACAGTTCAAGGGCCCAAGAGTGGGGCTGTCGTAGAACCATAATCCTCAACCTGAGAGGGGGATGCTGGGCTTACAGTGTGTGTTATAATGCACAGCCAGCAGGCACTAGCAGGGTTTACCTCCTCTAGCTGGGTTTGGTGGTGCCAAGGTACAATGCGGTGGGCCTACGAGAACTGGGGACTGATAACCCTTGCTAAGGAAGTGGCCAGAGTGGGTACCAGTTATCCAAACTGCTTTGAAAGTTGAATGGTGAGTATTGATGACCATTGACATCGACAACAGCTTTGCATGATGTTGGAGGTTCCCAGGGATCTTCGGTGATGATCAGAAGACCTAGGGATCGACTCCTCAGACAGGAATTTAGTTTGTCGCCACCTGTCGGTGTTACGATTCGTTTCTTCTTTCGCCTATCCCCTATTCCTCCTTGTATTACTAAGCCTCGTGTCGACTCACCGAGAGGCTGTATCATTCTCTTAGTCATTTCCCTTATCGCAGACCAACTCCCCTCCCATCAGTTTTACTCATCACTTGCTCGGTCAGCGATCCCCCCTTCCATAACATTCTATTAGATTCTATCTTTCATTTCCCAAACATATATAAACTCGTCGTTTACTTTGTTGTATTTCCTAACTTTGACCTACTTGGCAATCCACCTCATAGTCCCCTTGAATCCCTGGAACTCTATAAGTCGTCTGCACCACTTCTGAAGTGTGCAGCATCTATAAGTCGATCGTGCCACTTCTGAAGCGCACGCTTTCATCTTACTTTGAATTATCGTTCAAGTAAGGACAAACCCTTGACCCTATGAACTCTGAAACATTCCCTATTCCTTGGGGAACCCTTGACCCTACAGTTGACCAAGTTCTACGTTAGTACTTCAGTACAAACGTAACAGTCGGCATACTACTAATCTTGTGAAGTGGCTGGCTTCCAAGATTCCATATGACGTCATATTTGATGTGATCGGATCGAAGCTAAGAACTCTTGATGCCGGCTTATAGTAAGTTTGTTCCATTGATATGGGGAGCATTCCTTTACTTGATGATCTGTAAATGCAGCGAGTATGGCTTCTAGATCTGAGGCAATCTAGTGTGAGGGCCAACCCGCTTGAGCAACTAGATGGGAGTGCGGCCAACGGCCATCTGCTACCTCCCTGGGTGCCAATCGTGGTAAACATCACTTCCTGTTCTCTCTAGGGAATCAGGCATAGAGTGTTGTTTGGTTTACTAGTCTCAATGTGGGACACTCGGTTATAAGGACAGGGCCTGTTACGACACACACGGTATCTCAGTGGCAAGCCAAAGAGATAGCTGTCGTCGGGACGTTAATGGACAACATAGATACGGAAGTCTACGGTCCTCAGTCCAGAACTCAGCAAGCAGGTCTTAGGGCGACCTTTAGACCACAGAAGAGTGAAGCAAAGTCTTGAGTTGTCAAAGACTGAGGGAGCTCTCTGGATGCCAGTAGATACATGTGGATTGCGTAGAACTAGCTGGTGTTACGACGCACACGGTATCTCAGTGGCAAGCCAAAGAGATAGCTGTCGTCGGGATGTCACTGGACAACAAGGATACGGAAGCCCTTGGTCCTATGTCCAGAACTCTAGCAAGCAGGTCTTGGGGCGACCTTTAGACCACAGAGAAGTAAGCGGAGCCTTGAGGTTGGCGAAGGCGAAGCGAGCTCTCTGGATGCCAGTAGATACGCGTGGATTGCGTAGAACTAGCTGGGGTCTCCAGCCGGTTCCACCAAGGTTTATATAGAGTACACGAGTGGCTGTACTCTAGCATGGGCCATGGATATGTATCTGCTGGAATAGGGAAGGGTCCAGCGTATCCTAAAGGGATGCGCTGGAAAGAGAAAGGGAGCACTTCCTCAATGGTGAGGTTGAGTGCAAATAGACAAAAGGGGCATGCAAGCATGCCAGACGAAAGGGGGTGCGCAGCAGCAATGAGGCTGGCATGCGCTAAAGATAAAAATGGAAGTCCTAGGTTCCCGCGGAGCCATGGGGCCGAGGGGAACCAAGGAAAGACAAAGGGCGACACTGCACTGGGCAGTGGCGCAGAAAGGAAAGCATAAGTAAACAGAGATAAAGAGAAGTACACCTCACTGGTACTGAGGTAAGCGGTAAAGAGATAGCTAACTCCTGAGGTTAGGAGTTCGCTAGGGGTAATCGTATGATAAGTATGGTTAAGCATTGTACCAGTGAGCGAGAAAAGAAGAAAATGGACTGGGGGACCGCTCTACCGTAACAGCTGGGGCTTCCAGCTGGTTCTCCCAGGGTTTATATACGGTACAAGTATGCGCACGGACCAAGCAGTGTAAGTATCGGAAAGGGAATGGTCTGACGTATCCCAAAGGGATGCGCCAGAAGTGGAAAGGGAGCACTTCCACAAGGAGTGTAGTTGAGTGCAAACTGACAAAAGAGGCATGCTTGCATGCCGAAAGAAGTGGGTGCGCAGCAGCAATGAGGTTGCAATACGCTAAGGATGTAAGTGGAAGTCCAAGGATCCGTGGAGGCCATGGAGGCCACGGATGCCAAGGAAGGACAAAGGGCAACACTGCATCGAGCAGTGACGCAGAAAGGAAAACATATGTAAGTGAGAACAAACAAAGGAAAACCTCACTGGTACTGAGGTAAGCGATAAGAGGATGGCTAACCCTGTGGTTAGGGGTTCGCCTATGGTAATCATAAGGTAAGTAGTGTTAGGTGTTGTACCAGTGAGCGAGGAATGAAGAAAAAGGACTGGGGGACCGCTCTACCGTAACAGGGCCTGTCTTGGTCCTACTCTAAATTCGGACATCCGTCAGGGCCACAGAACACTATCCAGACTGTTCATCGCTTTGCCAGGCAATCTTTGCTGGGGCCAGGTTAACTCTTCACTGCTTTGGCTAGGCAGACTTCACTGGTCATTTCGAATCCGGGCTGGTCGTGGTAGGGTGTACTTGGGAGACTGCTACTCCATACCTGGGATGTAGCCTCTGCTCCATTGGTTTCTTCCTGGATGTTGGCATAGAATACATCGTCCGACACTGGTAAGGGAGGCCAGCTGGTGAGTGAAGATGTGACCTTCACAAGGAGGGTCATACAAGACGAACTCTTGAGGGTGTGGAATGAACCATCACGCGGTGGTAGAGATCGATGGGTAGACAAGTCTTGTCGACGACAGCCCTGCTGTGAAAGATCTTTTGGATGGTGGGTGACCGTATTTGAGGCGGGGTAGTGGTGCCTATCTTGATGAGCAGATTCCCAGTCTGCTGAGCTCTATACCTCCAAGAGCTATTGAGTGACTTGGTCCAATCTATGGACATCACCCTATAGTGAAGAAGACCATTGTCAGGTCGCCCAAGAGGGGCAACTTTCCACAAAGACAAAAAAAGAAAAATTTGTTGACTGGCCTGACCATACTTGAGAGGGGCTTCATCTCCAAAAGATGGGCAAGAGAACTAAGGAGTGTGTTCAGTGTAATGACAGTGGGTGTATGTGTACCATGCTGGATTGCCTCCACCACTCTTCACAGATGGGGAGCAGGATCGGGCAGAGCTAGCCCAAGACTCTATTCCTTTGTACCAGTCAGGCCACAATTGACGGTGGTGGCTGACTTCCATGGCACAGCCATGTTCCAGCGTTGGGTGGGCAAGAGCTTGATAGCAGTTGTGGTATCCGAGGATAAGCTAGTTCTTTTGTTACAACGCAAGGTGACTGTCGCAGTGCAAGCACTGGCATCTGTGCAAGTAACAACGGACACTCAATGAAGAGGTGTTGCTATGAGCATAACCAAGCAAAGGGAACTAGGGGAGCTCAGGAGAGTCCCAGTCTCTGAGGAGGGGAACAAGGAGAACACCAGTAATTGCAGGTATAATTGCATAGAACTAGCTGAGGAGCTGAGTTCTAACATGCATGGGTTTATATACTACAGGGCTAGGATATATCGGGTGCACCCAGAATGGGCAATGGATGAGTACGACTAAAGGAGTGCAACGAGAAAGGAAATAGAGGACGCACAATGAGAAGGAGCATGCCCAAGAAGGAAAGGTAAAATGTCTATAAAGGTTAAAGGCCTGTAAGAGCTCCAAGGAGTCCATGGAGCCCGTGGAGTCTGAGGAGGTCTTCAGGAAAGGAAAGGGCCTCATTCTGCAACTGAGGCAGTTGATGAGTTGAGATGGGAGAGGAGGCGAGTACACAGTGCAAGCCGAATGCGGTAAGACGACATTACTAGTAATGTCAAATGTGGAAGGATCTGCCTGATGGGGATGGCTATCAGGCCAGATAGAGTGTCACGGTGGTAATAGATGCAAAGTTGGGGATGCCTGATGGTGATGGCATCAGGAAGATGATAACGACAGATCATGGCAATCACTGAGTGACGACATGTGGGAGGAGCGAGGCACATCACAGACGCGGGACAAAGGGAGACCTAAAGGAGAGTGGTGGGCATGAGCCTGAGGACGCTGCGGACAAGGGTGAGAGGTTCTAGAACAAAGGGACATGCATAGATAGGCATGTGGCGCTGATGGGGAGTACTGGTGGCAGATAGGGCTTAGCCATGTGGCAATGGGTAAGCAGTGGCAATGATAGGGGCTATCTGGTGGCGAGCAAGTGCTAAGGAGCATGAGCAATGTTCCATACAATGGCGTACCTTCTAGGCCTATCAGTAGGCATAGCAAGGAGATCCTAGGTAATGGTCTATATGTGGTGTCCCATGTACGAGGGAGGTGATGGAGGAGGAGCAAAAGGAAGACAAGCGATGACAACAATGAGGAAAGCTATCTGAAAGAAGAAAAAGGTATGGGGGTTCCCATTACCATAACAGTAGTTCAACTAACTTGGATGGTATCCACGACAAATTTGTTGGTGCTCTGTGTGCTGCATAAACCACAAGTTGAGTCCACGGGCAGACAAAAGGCTGCACCTGGTCATCGAACACGAATGCTGTCAAGGTTCTTGAAGTGCCATCACACATACATTTGGATGGTTTCTCGACCATCGACATTTTGTCTCCAGTTATTTCAGGCATCAATATGCATTGGTTCAAGGATTCTAATGTTAAAAAGTAAGGACTTTATGCTTGTGTCACTCCCAAAAATTCACTAGCAAGCCAGTCCATGATTGGCTTGCTGGTTCTGATTTTGTTTGTGTGTTGGTGATCTTGAATAGAGCAACCAAGGCATCAACTACACAACCCTCTGCACACATAGCTTTGCATTGATCCTTCTGCTCTGTGCATGAAGGACGTGGATGAGGGCATGTGCTCTGTGTTGGGAATCAATATGGTGGCTGCAGAGTTGCTGTTCAACACAGCCAATTTTGTCATCTAACTGCTAGGGATGTAAATAAAACACATGTTTGGATAGCTGTGGAGGTGCTCACAAAGAGACTCAATAACTTGGTCAATTGAAGATATTTTATGTTTGGAGTTGGAGAGTTGCTGGACCATTTTTAGGAGATGCACAATCACACTCTCTAATGAAGAGGGTGTTAACAATACATGAGTAAAGGGGTTGATGGACATATCTGAGCCCTCCTCCTGTGCACAAAAGTGCTTGATTGTCTTTTCAAACTGGATTGTTCCTCCTTCATGCGCTGGATGGCCTGTTTGAACAAATCCACAGTAGTTGACAGAGTGGTTTGTGATTAGGAAACTGTGGCATAGCTGAATTTTGATGCAAGTGCACTTACATTTTCAGAACAGGGTAAAAAAGGGACATCATAGAGCCTGCAAAGAGTGGTGGTCTTACTTTCTCCATCAACCTATGTTGCCAAGATAGCCATCAACTCTACCCAAGGTATGTACTGAATGGCAGCCCAACTTGGCAGCAGTGTGTCATGGTGTCCCAGAATGAGACAGATGATCTTCAGAAGCTGCAATAATTGTGCTGTTACTTGCCAATGTACTAATGGTGACTTGATGGATATAGAGGCGAGAAAAAGACGAAAGATGTCATACTTCCATTCAATACTTTACAGTAATTTCCTGCTTCTGTTTGGGGCACCCATGGAAAAGTGAAGCGACAGTTGTGTCACCCTGGGTGAGATTCCGAAAAATGAATTCTTTTCATCAACAATGTGCCATTTATGTATATGGCGAAGACAGAAACATGACTCGCCATCTTGTTACCGCTGACGCAACATCAACTTGTTCAGCAGGAAAAGCACCTAACCTGAAGCTTGACACCTATGTCCCCCTCAATCCCTCTCAATGACATTGCCTCGGCGAGGTTCGGAATCAGATTGTCCGTGCTTTGTGAATTTTGACCTCTTCCCTCGGCCTAGATAGAACATTTAGTACTATGACGATGAGGCGTCGGGTGTGACACATAGGACTTTAGTCGTCATAAGTCAACCGATGGACTTACCTATCTTGAGCGTCCACCGCGACCGCGCCTAATCGTTGTATGACACGCATCCCTGAGCTGACACGACCAAAGATGGTGTGCTTGTTATCGAGATACGGCATCGGAGCGAGTGTGATGAAGAATTGAGAGCCTAGTTCCACGTGGGTGAGGGAGACACAGATGTGGGAAGTCGCTACGTACCATTGGTATTCGGACCCGAATTAGCCATTGCAAGTATGCCTGCGCCGGTGAACCGGAGCTCAGGATGGATTTCATCTTCGCTGCGAGGATGAATGCAGGGACGGTGAACACCCACGCGCCCCCGTTGATAATAGGGAAGAGAGAGAAACGAACGACAAACGACAAATGAAAACGCATAATTGTTGTCCGTATATACTCGTCCCACCACGACCTGTCCCCATTGGATCCCCTCCCTGAATCATGAAGTCCTGGAGTCGTACGCCATGTTCAGCGCGTTCAGACACAACCAGAGCTTTGAAGCGACGCACAGCGATGATTCGGTGGAATATCACGCCATTGTAGTATCCCTTTTTGGCGAGTTCGGTGATGTTCTTGCACGTCTGTGACCCGAGGAGGTGAGGTCGAGTTCACCCAAGAGTCCACCTTGAGGCATTCCAACTGGTGGGGTCGAACATGTGGCTTACCTTGGGGGCATGATCCCAGTAGAGTTCGAGTTGGATGTCGCCCAAGCTCGTCTCGAGCATGACAGAGTCCATCGGTGGTGGTAGTCAAAATGTTGATGATGTCTCATAAGTGCAGCCATATGTACTAGAGTCGGAGTCGGTAGGCATAGCCAAACGCGGCAACCGAAGCCCCTGTCGGACCATGGAGCCCAGTGAAAACTTGCTATGATTAATTGGGTCGGTGTGTGTCCGCTTCTGCAGATATGAGGTACACACACGGAGACACAATATGAACGGAATTGAGACTGGTATCATAAAATATTTGTGTTAGGCCCTGTCTGTATGTGTTTCGATGTGTTCCACTCTGTGTAGGCCAGATTTAGAGCAGCTGTAGCGCTACCTTACTGCCATCTGCTCATCTATGTGCCGCTATGTTTCTGTTTCATTGTGTTTTGTTCGGTGTAGACGTGTCCTGGTTGCTCAGGACCTAGCTCCTGTATGACACACAATGAATCTGCTTGGCAATGTGTATCTATGCTCTGGTATGTGCAAGAACGCTCTACTGTGCGCTCTGCTCAGCTATGTGAATGTATGTCCGCCATGTATGAAAGCAAATAAAAAAGCTGTGAAAAAGCAAATAAACTGGTAAATGAGTGTCGAAGACAACCCAGGGCAAAACGGAGCATCAAAAAGTGGAGCAGATATGGCCGAAGGACGAAGCAGTGAAGGAGGAAAGTGGACTAAAGTATACGGAAGTGTTGAAGACAACCTGGCGGGCGAAATGGAAACGGAGCCCCAAGAAGTGGACCAATGTGGCGGAAGGACAAAGCGGTGAAGGAGAACTCGAAAGTGGTGAGATGGAGAGTGGAGCGGCCAGAGAAGACGGCAAGGGCGAGGGCGAGGATCGTAGACACTCAATACATGATTCCATCAGCATGCACGGCTTTCGACCAGTCTTGGTAGGCTATGTTTCTAGTAAGTACTGATGACAAACAATAAAAAAGGAGGGAGCGTACGATCGTGGCTGCCTCTTGATTGTATAACTATCGTTCTTCGTCAGCAGCCTGTTTTCGGGTAGACT
>JBBPSY010000044.1:0-31229 GCA_038093855.1 Rugiboletus extremiorientalis
TATGGACGATAATGGACTATATCGCTCCCACGGCAAGATCTACGTTCCCATCGGAGATCTTCACCAATCTATTATTGAACTTTATCACGACTCTCCTATTACGGGACACAGAGACTCCCAGAAGACACGGGAATTAATTATGCGGTACTACACGTGGGAGGGAATCGAAGCACAGGTTTCCGACTACACATCACGTTGCGAAAGATGCGCACGGATGAAACCGTCCAACCACCCACCTTCTGGCAAGTTGCAACCCAATCCGGTACCCGCTGGACCATGGGAGGACATTTCGGTAGATTTCATAACGGACTTACCCGAAAGCAATGGGTACACTTCCATATTAGTTGTCATTGATCGATTCTCGAAGGAAGTCGTCTTTATTCCCACGGTCAAAGAGCTTACAAGCCTGGGAACAGCCAAACTTTATCGAGACCACGTATGGAAAACCCACGGACTTCCAAACTCTATTATATCAGACTGCGGACCACAATTCGCTTCTCACGTTATGCGAGATCTGGCCAAAATGCTGAAGATCGAGCTGCGCATGTCGACAGCTTTTCACCCTCAGACCGATGGGCAAACTGAGCGTGTGAACAGGGACTTACAGCAATATCTCCACATGTTCTGTACCGAGAACCAGAATTCGTGGTACGACTGGTTAGCACTGGCGCAATTTACGTATAATAATAGACAGCATTCGGCAACAAAAAAATCACCATTCGAAATAACTCGTTCCTATGCCCCTCGCATGGGAATTGAACCTAAAAACATGCCGAATCCTATCGCAACGGACTTTTCCAATGATTTTGGTAAAACCTTAGCAGACGCGAAGAATGCGTTGGAGGCTAGCCGAAGGAGGATGCAGATACAAACGGACAAACATAGAAAAGAAGCTCCTATTTATGAACCCGGCGATCGCGTTTGGCTCTCAACCGAAAACCTTGATCTCAGAAAGACTCGGCAATCGGCTAAATTGACCGAACAGTGGCTCGGACCATATGAAGTCATATCTATGCATGGACCTAATGTGGTCGAGTTGAAACTCCCGCGATCTATGAAAATTCATTCCACGGTTAATATATCAAGGGTCAAACCTTATAAAGGACTATTACCCGGCCAGCAGAGTTACAAACCAGGGCCAATAATTATTGACGATTCCGAAGAGTTTGTTGTTGATTACGTTGTTGACAGCAGACTCAAGGGTCGCGTTCTTGAATACCTCGTGCATTGGAAAGGCTATAGCGACGAGGACAGGACGTGGGAACCCGAGAAGAATCTCGTACACGCCAAAGAGGCAATCAAGGACTTTTATTTAAAACATCTGAACGCTCCAAGAAAGCTTCGCATGACCCAAACGGACTTCGATTCATTATTTACGACTTACGACAATCTGACGTCAGCTGCACCTTGCACCTTTGTGGATCGCCTGGAAGTCGATTTCTAGAAGGGGGGTAATGTTGCGATTCGTCGTACGCCTACAAGCATAACTTTATTCTATGCACCAAGTCCTTCGCTCTCTACACTATGCATGAGTGGTAGTATACGCTCGGACCCTAACCCTAGGACGTTGTACAGGAGTTCTACATACTCCGTCTCTTTTTCCATTTGTTTGTACTTGTTTATGTTTTTATGGAACTCCGCTCCAAACTCTGATCATACCGATATACCGGTTGTTTGGTTATGCTTACATTATTATGTGAGATCGCCGTTGCCGATTCGCCTCTATGCTTCTTTTAATTTCCGCTCAACACATGTATCACACGCATGCTTCTCTTCTACATGCGTCTCCCTCATGTTATTAATCTCCGTTTGACACGTAGACACCTCATGTATTTAATTACCGTTGTTTGTCCTGTACAAACAGTAGATAGTATTTAAGCAATGCCATCCCAACCGAGAACTCCAGTCAAGTTCTCTGTTGGTTTCCCCAGCAATTACACTTGTCCCTTCCATTAAGTTATAGTGGTGTAGCCTAGGTTTATTCCTGGGTTGCAACAGTCAGGCCCATGCATACGAAAGGATAAGCTGCCCTCTACATCACCTATATTTAGTAGTAGCGACCCCACCACCCCTCCAGCATGGCATTCCAAGTCCTGGACACAGACAATGACGACTTGTCTGGAAACAATCAAGAAGCGAGACTAGCCTTAGCCCATGGCATCTCTGCCGAACTTTCTGAGATCCAGAATCAGAATCTGGACGAGGCCTTCCAAGCTAGGGAAGAAAGGCTATGTGCTGAAGAAGAAGACAGGACATGAAATGAACGGTACGAACAAGACTGTGCTCACAGAAGGATTGCTGGAAGTGATAGCCCATTGTCTGGGTCTGCAACTCTGACTGCTCATATACTGGTACCAGCCTGGACACCAATTTGGGGAGATCGAGTACCAGCCTCAACTGAGAACCTGCCCGAGAGGGTACCAGCCCCTGCTCAACCAACTGGCTCCCCTCTAGCTGTTGCTAGCCCAAGGAGTCTAGTACCCACGGAGACCCAGATCTGGGGAAAGAAGTGCTACCAAAAGAGTTCTCTGGCAAGATCTCCGATGCCAACTGGTGGATCTCTGCCATGAGTACCTTTCACCACAATAAAGAAAGACAAATACTCAGACTATGAACTCATTATGAAGCCATTGCCTTGTCCAAGATGCCCAAAGGACAAGGGAAGACATTCACAGAAGGGTACTACCAGAAAGGGGCCAAGGACCCTGACAAGTGGATGAAGTGGAGAGCCTTCACAAAGCAATTCAAGATTGCCTTTGCCACCATGGATGATGAAGTGGAAGCCTGGAGACAGATGCACACCTGGTGCATGTTGCCTAAGGATGGACTGTCCCCATCCTCCTTCACCCACTACCAGACCCAATTTTCCCTCCTTGCCAGACAAGCAAAGATTAAGGAAGAAGCCACCCTCTGCAACTTCTTTGCTAGAGGTCTCCACCCCGAAATCATGAAGATTGTCTTGAGTGGTATGGAACCCACCACTCTCAGGGATTGGATCTCTCACGCCTCCTCGCCATCCAACAGCTCGCAAAAATATTTCACTACCAGCGAGGCCAGTACTCCGCACCTTGCGGCTACTGCTACCCTAATGAGATGGACGTCAATGCCATCACCCTGACCCCCACCGAAAGAGCTGGTCATATGAAAGAAGGACAATGCTTTATCGGCCACACTAAAGGATGCTCTACCCGAAAGCATCAGAAGGGTGATGAAGGACCTTCCCATGAGCATCGAAACTGAGGCCCATCACTAAGAAGCTCCTCGTCCTCATAGGGATCTGGAAGAGGAGAGCAGATGAGAGCCGTCTCCACTGAGTTGCAGTTGGAGAAGTATATCCAGAATTTAAGAGAGCACAAGAAGGTGGCTGTCAAGCTGCCCAGCATGACCCAGATGCAATGAACATAGACTGCATCAACATCACTGGGCCCAAAAGGGCTCACCACAACTGAGACCATTTATGTTACATCTGCCACAAACTGGGATGGGTCAGTTGCAACCACCCTGGCCACAAGAACTACCCTTCCAACAGTGAAGGTCATCCCTATTGACCCCATGCCCTCCTTCTCACAACCCAGAAAGATTTAGGATGGTCCAAACAGTGTCCTCTTCTTCTGCAGATCCCCTAGACGCTTACATCACCAATGTGGAGACTGGAAGAAAGGATTGCAAAGAGATATTGAGAGTACTCAAGGAATGCTATCATGAAGATGCCAAAGAACCCCATGCCTACCAGGAGGTTGAACAAGTCAACCACATCTGTACCGGCACAGATTTTTATATAGGAGCCTTACTACAATGTCTTGTTCTCCTTCTCTCGCAACTGTAATTGTATCATGAAATGAAAGATCTGTGTTCATTGCAGCTGCCTTTTGCCAGTTCGGAGTAAATCCATTGTCACCTCCCCACTCTCATTGACTGTGAAGCAACCTCCTGTTTTATTGACTACACACCCACCAAGAAACACAGACTACTGTTTACCCCTCTCTGTGGGTCATCACAGCCACCAATGCAAATGGTACCATCAACAAAATGTGGGCCATTACACATAAAGTTCATCTTCACATACAAATCAACAAAGATGCAGAAGACTGGGACTTTCTTGTTCTATCCAGCAGAAAGCAACATTCTAGGCATGACCTGGCTTGGAGAACAAAAGCCTACTATCGATTGGAGCAGTTAGACAGTATCCATAAAACCTCCAATGATGGTCAAATGATCCCCCCAGAATATCAAAAATTTGTGGATGTGTTCATAGATGAAGAGGCTACAGCCGAGCTCCCACCCTCTTGTTCCTTTGATCATTAAATCAAGCTGCTCCCCAGCTTCATCCTGAAGTGTGCCAAAAATTACTCACTCAATCCAGCCAGACAAGATAAACAACTCAGGCAGTTTGTCAATGAAAATCTAGCCAGTGGGAAGATCCAGCCCTCCAACTCCCCACAGGCTGCCCCCTGCTTTTTTGTCACCAAGCAAGATGGCAAACTTCATCCCTGCCAGGACTATTGTTATCTCAATAGTCATACTGTTAAGAATGCTTACCCACTCCCTTGCATCAACAACCTCCTCAACAAGCTCAAAGGATTGTCCATCTTCACCAAATTGGACATCTGTTGGGGATATAACAACATCCTCATTAAACCAGAGGACCGCATAATCTTCTTCGGAATGTGCAACTCACTGGCCAGTTTCCAAGCCTACATGGAGGATGCATTTGCTGACTACATTGCCAAGGGATGGCTGGTCATCTACATGGGGTTGTGATCCACTCTCCCACCTTAGCAAGTGTGTTGAGTTCCTTGCCATGGATACCTTGCAACTTCCCATTGGGGCCAGTCTGGGTGGTGTCGAGCATCAGTGATGGTGGTAGGTTCGAGTACTTCAGCATGGGTGATAGCCTGTTTGACAAGCAGGAGGACCTGTTCAACATTATTTTTGCCTCACTCCCTCATTCCTACAACACAGTCCTATCATCCATATTGTCCTGAATGAAAACTCCATGCCAAGGCAGTGGCTAGTGACCAACTAGTAGGGCTTGTACGACCACTTTCTGATCCAGGACACCAGGAAATCTAAAGCCAAAAGCAAGGACACCACTTTCTCAGCCAATGGCTCGAGGAAAAAGAAAGCAATGGTCACCTGTTTTAACTGTGGGTGGTCAGGCCATAAAGAGCACCAATGCTGGGAAGAGGGCAGTGGACAAAAGGGCAGGGCTCTGAAGGGCTGGAGTATACAGAGATAGAAGGGAAGCATGGAAGACCAGGTGAATTCACCATCTGAGTCAGGGAGTTTCAGCCTGTAAGTGAGGGCACAGATGACCTTGGTGATGGTAAAAGGGCCATGCCACTTTGGGGCCAACTTCCAATTGGAGGATAAGGGGAGGTTGGTCACCTTGAGCCAAACTGGTTGTCTGATAGTCCAGGGTGAGCTTGAACATCTGGTGTGATCAGGAGACCATGCATGATTCATTGGGAGTTTTCCTGCACAGCTTTAGCTTCATCCCATGCCGAGCTAACCAGGGACAGGTGGTCAGCTAGAGGTGGGGATGAATCCGGGTCCAATCTTCAGATATGAACAGGGTTGCCAGGTAGTCCATCACAAGGAAGAAGGGGACTGTTTGGTGCTGCAATAACCTTAATTTGCTGGCAAGGAGCACAGCCAGAAATGTAACAATAGATATAAGTAGACATGTGCCGCCACTGATAGTTGTAGGAGAGTAGGGCTAAGGTGTGGGCAAAGCTGACATGTCCGCTGTGGTGGGAGTTGTGGACTTCTGAAAGGAGGGACTGCCAGCAGGCTTCAGGGATACATGTGCAGCCCAGGTAAACCACTCCAGGTTGTCAAGCTAGAGCACCCCTTGCAACATGCAGTTGGCATGGTGTTGAACAACTGTGAAGGAATAGTTGAGGGAATCAAGGTGGCACATTAAGGGCAAAGAGAACAAGCTTCAAGGGCAGCTCTGGTGGACCTCCCTTGGGCAGATGGTGGAGAGGGCAGGCAATAGGCAAGGGAACTAAGTTACCCCCTATAAGTCCCAAAGGTGTATGGTTCTACGAGTAGCAAGCAAAATGAGGGATCAGTCTTGTGAGCTTAGAGACAACACACAATTAAGTTGAGACTGCATAGAATAAGCTGGGGAAGCTACAGCGGAGTTGCTAGCTATATAAGCTATAATACAGCCCTAGACCCAAGGTGAAGGGTGAGGGTGAAGGGGAATAAGGAAGCAGACCTAAAGGTCTGCTGTGAAGCTGAGGACTCCGCCACAAGGACATCCAGAGCCAACAATGGTCATGGGGGTGTGAAGTAGGCTCTTCATTGGGTGGTGGTGAGGTATAAGAGCAGGGGTCAGAGGAGGTGGTTGACAAGCTGAGTCTTGAGCTTGTTGACTGCTCTGCTGAGGTGGGCATCATCCAGGAGGGTAAGGCCTTAACCTTGTGAAAGAGGCTGACACTGCCTCCACCATGGGGGATTATGGATACTGAATATTCCCCCCACCATTTATGAATGCAGCTTATGTCTGGTGTGTACTTGATGAATCTAGCTGAGTGTATTGGTGGACATTGGAAATGAGTCCTGTCCCTCAGGAACTGGTTGTTACTAATGAGGTCTGACTTGGTGAGGATTGGAGGGGATTGAAGGAATAGAGGGCAAGGTGGGATTGGACTGGGAGATGTCGGCTGTGGACATCTGGAAAGGTAGAGATGATGGGAAGGGATTGTTCAATGGCCATTTGGGTGAAGGGAAGAAAGGAACTGGGCGACTCAGCAGTCATGGGCGAGCTTATGAGCTCTCAGCAGGGGGGCAGAGTTCTTGTTTCATTCGGATTCCCAAGTGGCTTCTGATGGGCTGTAGTACACCCTTTCCCCATCACAAGGTATTGCGTTGATCCTTCGATGCTGCAATGCTTGACTATATTGTCCTCTTTAAATTCCGCTTCTCCTTGGATCAGATCTGGAGGGGGTCTAAGTAGTTGGGTCCATGTTTGGGGGTTTCCCACATGATGGAATGGGCGATGGCATTGTGGTGAACTCTGCGCATCTCAGGAGGTCCACCCACTTCATGTAGTTTATGTTGCAGAACAGGTCTAAATAGGTCTCTGACTCTTGGCTTACCTGTTCAGTATCCCCATTGGTCTGAGGGTGGTGGCCATGGACAGGGCGACATTATATGAGAGCAGCCTGGCCAGCTCTCAGGCAAAGGCTGGGCAAACCAAGGGCACTGAATTGCAGATGGCCTTGTTGTGTATGCCAAACCACTTAAATAGATGGGCGAAAAAGAGTTGGGTAACCCCCTTTGTAAGACTGCAGTCAACCATGACCAGCATGCTATCAAAGTCGGAGACAGGGGGGAGTGCTGTGATCAGATCAGTAAAAACCATCTAAAATGAACAAGTGGTGGTGAAAACAATCAGCAGAAGGGGTGATGTGGTGGGATGGGTGTCTACCTTGTTGTGCTGGCAGTGGGCACATCCAGACACAAGGCGGCAGACAAAGGTGGCCAGACCTGGCCACCAGTAGTCACACTCCAGAAGGTTGATGGTGCAGAAGTGTCCAGAGTGGCCACTACCCAGGATGGGTGCACAAGGTTGGTACAATGTTTGTCCCATGAGAATGTAGACTCAATTTTTGAAATAGAGTGTCCCTTGGTCATAACACCAGTTGTCAGGTGAAGCACAAGGGAATAGGGATATCCCTAGGGAGATGGCTTGGAGTGCATCATCAATGAGGGGGTCTTTCGGGTTGGAATCTGCAATCTGTTCAGTGATTACAAGGTCAAGGCTCTGGGTAAACACATCTGGAGGGAGGAGGGTGACCCCCACATCGTCTGATGTGAGGTCCACACCATGGTCCTTCCACAAGAGGACATCAGCAGGGCCCATGTGGAAACCAGGAGGCACATGGACAACATGCACATCCTGCAGAGACAGGTTCCAGCAAGTGTGATGTTGAGACAGCTTCCTAGTCTCACAGAAGTATGTGAGGTTTCTGTGATCCATAAGGATCATGATGGGGTGAAGAGTGCTCATCAGATGATGTCACCACTCTTCCAGGGCATGGATGACCAACAACAGCTTGTGGTCATAGATATTGTAGTCCCTCTTTGCATTTATGAAACTGTGAGAGAGGTAGGTACAGGGGTGAAAGTCTCCATTCACAGCTTTCTGCATGAGTGCTCTGCCAAATGCAGTGAGGGAGGTGTCAGTCATGACAAAGAAGGGTTTGGTGGTGGTGGGTGGAGTGAGGACTGGTTGACAAGTAAATGTCTTCTTGATCAGGTCTAATATGGGTTGGGTGAGGTCTGAGAAACTGGGGATAAACTTCCTGTAGAAGTTGCAGCAATGAATGAATGACATTCGGCTTTAATGTTCTTGAGGGATTCCCATTATTCGATGGCAGCTAATTTGATAGGGCCCATGTGAACAGAATTGTTCCCCACTATTAGTATTTGACCTCTGATGTGTCAAATGTGCATTTGTGACGCTTTAAAAACAGTTGTTGCTCCTGGAATTGTTGGAGCACCTTTGGGTGTGTTTCTCATGGAGCACCAGGTCTGCAGAGTGGATTAGGAGATTGTCCATGTAAATGATCAACTACCCTTCAGTCAAATCCATCATCCATCAACACCTGAAATGTGGCAGGCGAGTTAAACAATCTGAGTTGGTTTAAAGAGGCGAAGAGGAGTGACAAAGGCAGCTTTCCAGTGGTCTTCTGGGCTGATCCTAAGTCTTGCCATGAGGTATAGTGGCATCAAATGGTTCTAAGATAACATACCAGATGATGGGACTCAACAGGAGGCACATCAGAAGAGAGCTTCCAGGCTCTAGATTGAAGTCGAGAGTAACTGGCACAGTTCATCGACAAACTGTGCAGCATCAAGAGTTCTGAAAGGAAAAAGTAGGCCTGTGCACAGGTGAGGCCATCTGATTGTAATAGTATCAGCTTCAAACTCACCATTCATACCATCATCTTGGATACACTGGTGCCACCAATGTTCTGGTACAAGGGTCACATTGCAACAAGCTGACAAACAATACTTTCATACACATTCACTCTGCTCTGGCCACAGCACAGTGCACAGCCCATGCATGCTATGTCCCCAGCATCAGCAATCCAGCTGACAACCTTTCGCATGGAGTAGCACAGCCTTTCAAGGCAGATGAAATCAACACCATTGTAAAAGCAGCAATGATCCACATGCCACTGTCCTCAACCTGGCCCCCATGTGAACCATACACAATTGACACCATGATTAACATTCACACCCAACTATCTCTCTCAGAACCCCTTGATGCTGCCATCTTTGCATGCCTGATAACCACCTTTCTTTGCAACTGTATGTACTAGTTCATGGTAAACAACCTGAATGCTTTGAATCTGACCCTACACATCACCTGCAACAACATGAGCATTCCACAAGACTGCCAGGGCCATGAAATCACAAAATTCCACCTTCGCTGCACTGAAGCTGCCCCTCCAGGAGAAGACATCAACTTGGCAAAACAGGATGGCCTAACCAATCTCCATTAAACCCTCTTAAACCACCTCAGCCTATCTCCACCTCTTTGTGTACAAAACCAGAAACAGCTACCACCCACTAACTCACTCGAAATTTCTCAAAACACTTGAAAAGGCCACCAAATGTGCTGGCATTTTCCCCCTGAAGGGACACAGCATCTGCATTGAATCCACTCTCAAATACCTCATGTGGAACATCCCTTTCAATGTGCATAGCTATGAAAGCATGCCCAGATACTCACCCCTTTCATGCAGGCCACACCAGTGGTACATGAAACTTTCCTACAATCACCATTCCACCCATTCACAGGTGACCTCCCAGTAAGTCTGCACCTACAGAGCAACATCCAAAGACTCCCAATTGAAGCTGGCCAGAAATCACTGAAACTCTTCTTCCTGGTGTACTTCTTCTTTCATTCATGTCAGACTCTTTCAAATTGTCATCATTTTCCTTATTAGGTCAGTCAGTGGTGGTTAGGCCTGATTTTATGACACATGTTTTTCATGCCAAGCAGCACGCTCTGCCAATTAGACTCTCATCAAGGAGGATGGTTACCCTCACTATGCTTACCCTGAGCATGGAAGGACTATTCAAAAATGTTGAGACATCTTTGATAATAGACATGTGGTTGCCCATTTGATAGAACTCCCAGTCTAATGTGACTGTCATATCAATTGTGGAAGTCTGCAGCTCTATGATACAAGTCCATCAAGTATATCAACAAGTACATTTACAAGGGCCCAGATCATGCTGAGCTGAATTCAATTGGAGAATATGATCAATATTGACAATAATTCCTTGCTGAGGACACTCAGCTCCTGGGTTGGTTCAAGGCTAATCAGGATCCTGACCTCATTGCTGTTGGTGCACACAATTATCTCTATCAGGAATTTCCCAAGAACTGTGTCTAGGACAAGAGCCTTGCCATCTGAAAGATTCATCAGAGGCACAAGGCAATTGGATGCATGTATTCCATTCTTCTCTCAGCTGGTGAATCTTTCTATTTGCATCTCCTGCTTACTGTGGTCAAAGGTGTGTACAACACATTTTCTCAAACTCATATTCTTTACCTTGCAGGTACTACTCCCTATGAGGATCTTTGCACAGTGAGCAGTCATCTCCATGAATCCTTCAAAGAGGCCTGTTGTACAAGAGGTCTCTTGCAGTATGATAGAGAATGCCTGTTGTGTCTTCAGGAGGCTGTTCACTTTGCCATGGGCTTAGCTTCATCATCTCTTTATGATCATCCTCATCCATGCTCTCCATATTGCCCACCCTACCCAGGAGTAGATGTATGATTATGGCCTTTATTTGATAGACAAGGATCTTCATAAACATGAAAAGCATCTCTAAGACTATCCAACTGTGCATAGACCACAGCACCCTGATTATACAGCTGACTACTTTCTAATACATATCTCCTGGTGTATCCCAAACAGGTACCATATGTGATGAATGAGTATGCATTACTGGACAGCTGTGGTCATAGAATGGAGTTAGGGAAACTAAAAGTGCAGTAATGCATGTTATGTGAAATGTGCATTGTAAGAGAGTCAACTATACTATCTTCAAGATTGGATGCTCATTTTTACACATGATTTAGTTGATGTGATATACCTGAGCTACTATGGTTGGCTGCCACATGGCACATGTGCAATGAACATGCACCACTTTTTCAATGCAAAGTTATCCAGCTGGGCTGGATGGCACACCTAGGGGTCTCCTAAAACATTTTCAGTGCCAAACTCCTGATTATTTTCTTTTTCTGTTTTTTTTATTTTTATTTTTTATCAGAAGATTAATGCTACTGCGTAGTAACTGACCAGCTGGTTCTTCTACTGGGCATAGTACTTTACTGTAGGCCTGTTTCAGAACCTACTGTTGCATACAGTACTCATTTTGCCATTGTCCATGCAGGAATCCTCAGAATGAATGGTTGCAGGTAGGAAAAGTGATTGCAGCAGTCTTGGGCATTTCGTATGACATGAATGCTCTTGAAGCATCTATCCTTCAAATTGAGTATGCTTGACAAGAAAAACTTAACACCCCATCCCAATATCACCTGATAATATCACATATGTAGATTCTCCATAAGATAGTCACCATGGATTCAAACTTGGTTAAACTGACCATTATTACTGTACTTTTCACACAGGTTGGCCACATGGGAAAATTGGTCTTCAAAAACACATTCCACCTTTCTTTGACTCTGCTTGCTCTACCACTCACCAGATTTCATTGGAAAGGACACCATTTGACTTGCATATGGCCAGCAATTCTGTTCTGAGTTGACCAATCAAGATCAACTGAATTTTGCTATTTTTGGTATTTTCAAGTTTGGAGTTCCATGTGTTAGAAAGATCCTAACCTCCAACAACCTTGCAGGCATGCAGAAAGGCCAGAAAACCAGCTCAGAGATCCAATTGGCTATTGTCTGACTCTTGAGGATCATTCTGGATGATGAGATTAGCATGGGACTGGATGTATCCAGATGCACTGTTAGATGAGTACTTTCTCATTTTCAGACACATGGGATGATTCCAGAGCAGTCAGACTCAGCAGAGAAGGAGGGAGATGAAAGTCAAAAAAAGTCAAACAGGTATCTGCAAGATGTTGATGTTGAGATATGTGATAAATCTGTCTGTCTTAGCATTTTCTGACATGGCATCAGTTTTTTCTTGGAGCTATTCAGAAGTCATCTGATTCATATCTGGATGAGCTCCAAGAAATGCTAGCATTGTCATGTGGGTTTCAAGTTTCACGTGCCACCATCTGGCAAACACTGCACAGGGCTGGTCTCACTATGAAAAATGTATGTATTCAACTGGATTATTAGTAATTGCTAGAGCTCCCAGGTCTGCTAATCAATTTTATAGATCACAGATATGTTACATTTGTACCAGGGTACTAATGTAGGACTTGGTCAAATGTAGGATCAAGGGTTTCCCAGATGGAAAACGTTCAAGGGTCAAAGGGTCAAAGGTTCATCCTTACTTCGAATGGTGGTTCAAGGTAAGATGAAGGCGTGCACTTCAAAGTGGCATGATTGACTTGTAGAAGTCCTGAGAGTTCAAAGGAGTTCAAGGAACTACGAGGTCGATTGCCAAGTAGGTCAAAGTTAGGAAAATACATGTTGGTAAACGATGGGTTTATATATGGTTCTAAAATGAAAAATGGAATATAGTGGAAGGTGGAAGAATCACTGACCGAGCAAGTGATGAGTAAGACTGATGGGGGGGGAGGTTGGTCAGCAATAAGAAAGATGACTAAGAAGAAAGTACAGCCTCTAGTATGAGCCGACGTGAGGCTTAGTAATACAAGGAAAAGCAGGAAAAGACAAGAAAAGAATAAATCGTAACAAGATATTGCAGCAAAGCATTCTGCTCAGAAGTGCTGTGAGTACATTGCAAGAATTGGCAAATATGAGCCTGAACAGCTTGTATTTGCTGATGAAAGCTCTGTTGATCATAGGACAACATACCCTAGATGTGCATGGTCAATTTGAGGGACCAAAGCTCAATGCAAGGCATTTTTTGGATGAGAACAGTGGTAAGTTTTTTTTTTTTTCAGTATTGAGATCATCACTAACACTATAAAAGCTTCTCAGTTCTTCATGCACTATCTTTATGTGATGGTATCATGCATTGCAACATTGTAGAGGGATCATTTTGTACCAAAACATTTTCAAATTTCATCAAAGATCTACTTACAAAGATAGAATAATTTCTGGCTCTGAATTCTGTCCTCATCATGGACAACTGCAAAATCCACAAGCATCCAGACATCCAGGAAATGATTAAGACAAGGTAAGCTGTATTGTATATCATCATGATTGCACCATCTTATTATTTTACAGTCGAATGTGATGTGAATTTCTTCTGCCATACTCCCCAGACTATAATCCTATTGAACTCACATTCTCAGTGATGAAATACCACTTGTGCAGAAATGGTGATTATACATAATTGGCAATGATGTGATTGGAAGACAAAGAAATCTATCTCACTTTAATGCATGCCTTATATACAATCCCACCAGATGATGTCTATGGGTGGTACTCTCACTGTGGGTACTGTATGTTTGATTATGTCCAGTAGCACAGTTGTTTCTTGTCAATTGAGTCTTTCGCTCTCATCAATGATCAATACATAATCTGTACCACATGGTAGGTTTAGTCTATCTAACATGTCACTTACACATGGTGAGGCAAGCCTTTGAACTTGAATGTCCATGTCCTCAAGCTCCCAGTGGGTTTGTTGCCAGACTCAACTCAATACAATGGCAGTGAACAAAGGTAATTTTTATACTTTTTTCAATGATTTCAAGTTGCTTACAATACCATTATTAGGTGTGGGAGAAAAACCTGGAATCTGCATGCATTGCAAAAGCAAGAAACAAGGTTGCCAGTATTCACCTGGAAAGCATGCATGTTGGTGATGTATCAGTACTGGAGTTGTGAATGACTGTATTCCAGCCCCAAGCAATTGTTCTCAATTCATGAGTGCTCCACCTCATGACCTTCAAGACTTAGCAGAGGTCACTAAGCCTCAAAAATGTGGCAGGTCTCTCAATGCTCAAAGTCAAAATCAGGCATCTACTGTAGATTCGACACTGCAATCTCCTGATTAGAGCCAGCATGCCAAATGTCAACACCAGTCCAAGTCTTGATCACACTCTGGATCAAACACTCACTCACTTACCATCAAATCTCCACCACCATTACCAGCTCAGGCTAACATACTTGATGCTATACTGGAAGAGAAAAATTACAACTACTATGACTACTCTTCCCCTGATTCCAAGTCTCTTTTCTTCACAAATCTGCTGGCTATGCAGGCAGGTGAGCTTGTGAGCGTGATAACAGATGTTCAGTCTGATATTGATATGGAGCAAGCCAGAGAATATTTTAACCTCGACTTGATCAATGATAAGGACTTGGACTCAGGAACCTCTGACTCAGGCAACTCCAATGAGATGAAATACCAAGTTTAAGCAGTACAGACTCAGAAACATGCTTTACCAAGGGAAAAAAACCACAGATATCAACTTGGTGTCCTTCAATGAAGACAGCATCTCAATTCAAAGGATCCAAGTCATATGATCCTGAAATGTGTTGTAGGTATCAACTTCTATTGTGATACAGTGACTCACAAAATTGTCCCAATGTTTTGCACTTTTTGATTGCCTATTGAATAACTCTGGAGCATAAATAAATACAAACAAAGGGCTGGTATATCAATGGAAGCCTGTGCTCAGAGCTAAGCAATGGTAAATGAATTATGTAATTTGGATCAGAAACCATGGAGATACATGCAATTCAAAACTAATACTCATTGGGACAATTATGTGAGTGTCTTTTACATAAATGGTAAATGTGGTTTTAGTACTTGGTATGACCCCCCTTGGCCTTGATCACTGCTCCAATCCTTCTAGGCATGCTTTCAATCAACTCCTGCATACCTCTGGCTCTATCTCTTCCCACACCTTTGCAACTCTATCCCATATCTCCCATTTTCCCTTGGCCTGTGTTGAATACTGGCAAAGTTCTCTTTTAATGTACGTAATGCCAGAGGTGGTCAATAGGATTGAGGTCTGGAGACTATGGAGGCCAGTCCAGGAGAGTAATATCATTGTCCTCCATCCAATTTTTGGCCCTTTTAGAGGTGTGCTTTGGATCATTATCATGTTGAAAAATAATATCCTCCAGAGAAATTCCACTTTCCTCCATGCTAGATAGTGAGTTCTTCTCCACCTCTGCAAGTCTTCCAACACCCTCCCAACCCATACAGCCCTATACCATGATGTTTCCTCCACCAAACTTGACTGTACCCTGGACCTCTCTCTCAATTAATCCCTCTCCAGCCTTTTTCCACACCCACTGCCTTCCATCTGATGCAATTCTATTGATTTTAGTTTCATCTGACCATATTACCCTCTTCCAGTCCTCCACAGTCCACTCTTTTTACTTCAAAACAAAGTTCAAACACTTTTTCCTATGCATTTCACTAAGTGATGGCTTTTTCTTCTTTACCACAGCCTTGAATGAATTCTTCCTAAGAATTCTTCTGACTGTTTCTGAGGAGACTAGGGTGGAGATGATGCTGTTGATGTGTTTGGTGGCTTGAACAGCATTAGAAGCCTTGCCAGTAGTAATTTGAGTAACAATACACTATTGAGAGTGAGTAGAAAGCTTTGAAGGATATCCAGAAGAAGGGGCCAATTGATTAGGAAAGATGTCCTGAAGTACCCTGGACACAGTAGATCTGCCAAGACAAGCTCTGGAGGCAATTTGGTGAGTAGAGGAACCATTGGAGGCAAGAGAAAGGATGTTTTCCTTCTGAGCAGAGGAGATGGGGTGCATAGTAGAATTGTGAAGTGCTGAGAATATTAATCCTGGTTAAATACCTTGACTATAGGTCTCACAATACATAGCATCACCATAGTAACAATCTGTTCACAGTTGGTTGCCATAGAGATGGTGGAGCATCAGATTCTGATATATTTAAACTACACTCACATAATTGTCCCAATGAGTATCACTTTTGAATTGCATGTATCTCCATGGTTTCTGATCCAAATTACATAATTCATTTACCATTGCTTAGCCCTGAGCACATGCCTCCATTGGTACACCAGCCCTTTGTTTGTATTTGTTTATGCTCCGGAGTTATTCAATGCACAATCAAAAAGTGTGAAACATTGGGACAATTTTGTGAGTCACTGTATAGTGGTGTAGCCTGGGATTTATCCTTGGGTTGCAACACCTTCTGGGACCAGACCATCTCCACCCCTACAGAACACTGGGTCATACCTTCACTACCACTGAGGAAGAAGAAGCACCCCAGGTCTCCTCCTTCCCCACCCTTGCCAACACCATTAGTCATGTCACAGCTGCAGGAGAGACAACAACACCTTCTTCCCCATCCTCCACTGGGGCCACTGCCACCTTCACTGTCAACAATGAACCCAGGGGCCTCAACCACTTCACCTTGGCCTTTGGGGGCCGTGCTTGACAAACTCACAAGTGACCTCGAGGGACTCAGGGTCGTGATGCCATCCCCACTACCACCTTATCCCAACTGCCCAGTGTGATCATGGTCTAGTCCCACCCATCCCACTTGTCTCGCACACTCCAAGCAATACCCCACTCATTCCCTTCACTGAGCAGGGGCCCCCATCTCTACCCACAACCTGCATCACCAACCTCCCTCTCCTGACACCCTAGTACAATGTCCCACTGCCACTTCTTCCCCCACTCCCATTTCTCACCAATGCCACCTGGACAGAGGAAGAAATCTGTGTTGTTATCAATGCCATCAAGCAGGACATGTCCACCAGGACTGTCCCTTGGCAGATAGCAATGATCCCAACAACATGCTCCCTGTTCCACCCCACCTCCTCCATCTCACCTCTCACCCTGCCACCACTGCAGCATCCCCTATCTCTACCAACATGTCCTGGGGAGGAGACAACTACAACGTCAACAAGGGAGACATATCAGGACCTGATCAGGACTAGTGGACTTCTGGAGCCATCCACACTAGACAGGGGTAATGTTACAATAATGCAGTCCCCCTCCATTTTCTTCCTTTCTTTCTCACTTCTACAACACTTAGCTGACTTATCCCATCCATTTACATGCTTAGCTAAGTACTTACTGCTTACACTATTGAAGTATGTCCTTTCTTTCTCTTCATGCCACAGCCTCCTTGCTGTGTTGCACCTTTCCTATTCCATGACAGCCACCACTGTCAAGGACCCTTTATCCCTTTCTGTTTACAGCCTCCTTGCTGTAACAGGCCCTCTTCCCTGTCTGTGATAGCCCCCACTGTCACAGACCCTTTTACTCTTCCCAGACAACTGCCCCCATTTGCAGACCTGGAACACTTCCCTTTCTGCTTACTGTCCTCTTTAGTATCATGGCCCCTTTTTCCTTTTTAGTGTATACATGCCAGGTACAGCCCCCTCCTGTACTATATAAACCCTCTAGTGGTAGAACTGGCTCCCCAGCTAGTTCTATGCAATCCACACATATTTACTGGCAAAGTCAGAACCTTTAAGTCTTCGACAACCTCAAGACTTAAACTTCTTCCTTGTGATCTCAGAGTACCCAGAACTCCGCTACTAGTGTCTTAGGACTTAGGACTACGAGCTCCCACACTCACATTGTCCAGTGAAGTCCTGATGACAGGAATCTCTTGACTTTGTCACTGAGATACTGTGTGCATCATAACAACAGAACTATCCCACTACACCCCTCACAATGGCCAGCAGCTATTGTCCACATGTCTGCCACACATGGCTGCATTGACACCTGCACAGCCTTCAGAGCCATGCCTTCAGCAGGTAGCCATGGGTATGTTGCAGACACTGCTGCCAAAATTTTCAGACATCATGGCATAGGTCCACTGGACAAGTGAGTTGATGACCACATTTTATTCTGAATCTGATCTGATCACCTACCCAAATATAACCAAATGTGAGCTGAAACACATCACCAGATCATACAGCACAGTGCACATCAGACAGGTAGTCACATCTGGTTTACAGGCCCCACCAATGCAGATGGATCCTTTCAGCAATTCAATGAGGATCATGTCCACCCAATTATCAACCTCTCCCAATCTTCTCCAAGATCAGATCATGACTTGTTTTTTACATACATCCTCACTGGCATAGATATCATATCAGCTAAGCTAGGTATCCCATGGGAAATCTCAAAAGATCAACCATTTGGTCCCTTAACAACCTACATAGGCTTTAGATGGCACTTGGACAAAAGGTTTGTCAAATTCACTGTAGAGAAACAAGACAAATATCTGTGTGTGATCAATGAATGGGAGTGGTGTCAGAAACACCACCTTGAAGATGTCAGCAAATTTTATGGCAAACTGTTACACACAGCATCACTGATCCCCAAAGACAGAGCCTACCTGACAGGCTTTGAATGCATGCTAGCAGTGTGTTCATGCAAACCATTTATGCCCCACCACCCAGAGAAGACCATAGCAGACAACTTAAATTGGTGGAAGCACACACTACACTCAAACAGTGCACAATGTCCCATAGCCCCCCCTCCATCCTTTTTCAATCCCCAAGCCTTCTCAGATGCTAGCGCTAGTGTCAGAATTGCAATCATCATCAGCAACTGGTGGCAAGCCTGGAGCCTAATCCCAGGCTGGCAAGGACACTCTAACCAGTGCAACATTGCCTGGGCAGAAGCCATTGGGTTCAAATTCCTCCTCATCTCCATCTCTCACCTCCTGGACCAAACCTGAGATATCATCATCTTTGGTGACAATATCAGTGTCATTGAACACTGATGAGCTAGAAGGCACCACAACAAGAGTGTCAATGACATTTTCAAGCATGTCCATGCATTCATTGCATCTGATGCATCTCATGTCAGTAGTGTTCTTCCCCCTGTTGCAATTTGATATCATAACACTTAGTACATGCAGACATATCATGAAAGATAGTTGTATGCAAAGGCATTGCCTGACAATTATTAGTACAGTACATGGACTATGACAGTAGCTGCCCATACTTTATAACTTAGCATAAAGGCTCTCCCATAGAGATGGCATGTGACTGTGGAAACCACACATAATTATATCAACAAGGACATACACAAGGACATACCTTCTACATGATGTATCATAGTAGCATATGGCCAATGAGGCCTACACAAACCATTACTGTAGCTATTTACATATTACGGACATTAACAGATCTAGATCTCAGATGAGATGATATCTTGATAGATCCACATCTGGAGATCAGATCAATATATTAGATCTATGGATCTTAGATGGTGGAGATGCCACTGGTGTATCCACAGGTGACATTCCCAAGGGATGGCATTCTCACACCACATTAAGTCTCATGGTGTACACACTTAGATAGTTATCTATGATGTCATACCCTAGGACCACATAGGTCTCTGGGCATTCCCTTATAGATGTAGCATACTTATGTAAGCCTATGAGCCCTGTAGTATATAATGGAGCCCAAGATGGCCTAAGCTCTCTAGCTTAGTCCTCTTGGCTTTTCTCCAGTACATTTGTCACACTAAGTCAACTCTAATCCTTTTATCTATATCTTTGGCCAACATCTTGGTGATGTCACCTACCTTTTGCTAGGTTCTATCCCTAGCTAGGTTGGATTGCAACACCCCCCCTTCACATCCAGTGCCTCTAACCCAGCAGATAACCCCTTCCAAGGCATCTACAGCCCCACCCACTGCCTCCTCCCTCAAATTCCCATCCCTCAGTGTTACAATTTACTCGTTTCTCTTTCTTGTACTACTCTTTTTCCTATTGACTACCCCTCAAAAGCACAACTGGCTGACTGCCTGTGCCTCTTCTACAACCAAAGCCCTGTGCTTGAATCACATTGAAAACTTTCTTTCTGATTACATTGCTGACTAATGTTCCTTCTACTGGATTCTGCAAGATTCCATTTGCTTAGTCAGCGACACTTTATCTCTTATCTTGTTATCTCCTTATCTCACTGAACTTCTTATCTCTTGGTTTACTCAGTGAGCTTCTTTATTCTATTAACTTCCATCAGGTTCTATTTGCTTAGTTATGGTCAAACCATTCACATATATGCAACTCAATGAAGGGGACAAGTGAAAATGTTGGAGAATCCAACAGAGAACTTGACTGGAGTTCTTGGTTGGTCTGGCATTGCTTAAATACTACTCTACTATTTGTACGGTACAAACAACAGAGATTAAATACATGAGGTAGACGGTAATTAAATGCATGAGGCGTAACACATGTAGAATGGAAGTATGATGGAGATTAAAGAGAAGCATACATGATACATGTGTGGAGCAGAAATTAAAAGAAGTATGATGAAGCATGGAAGTGAATCGTAGACGGCGATCTCGCATAAAAAGGTAAACATGTACAAATAAAAGGAAAAAGAAATGGAGTATGTAGAACTCCTGTACAACATCCTAGGGTTAGGGTCCAAGCGTATACTACCACTCAAGCATAGTGTAAGGCGAGGACTTGTGCATAGAATAAAGTTATGCATATAGGCGCACGATGAATCGCAACAGAAGGGAAGAGAAGGGGGTATGGGACAAGGGGACAGAGACAGACATCTCTCATCCTCTCCTTGGTTGGCCCCTCCGGGGTAAATCTGTGGGTTAGTCATGAGAGAGGGGGAGAGGTAGTTGTTACAGTCGAGTGGCCCACCTCGCAAATGAAGCTATCTTTTTCTCCTTTTTCCTTCACCCCTGTAACTTACTACAACAACGACTGGCTCATTTTTCCAGATATAGCCACAGTAGACATGCCAGAGCTTCCTTAGGACACTCTGGACCTTTTACCATTTCAGTCATCTACTAGTCTGGAAACCCTTGGACATCTTCTCATTCAGAAGTCCTCAGACTTCACAGCTGATCCATTTAGGCAGCTTCCTTTAACCCTTTGACCACACCCTTTGCCCTACCCCTTTGACTTGGGTTCAGGGCTGTATTACTAGATAAATAGCTAGGGACTTCACTGTACTCTCCCCAGCTTATTCTATGCAGTCTCAGTTTAACTGTGTATTATCCTAAGCTTGCAAAGCCTTGTTCCTCACTTTGCTCCCCACTCTAGAATCATAACACTTTGGGACCAACAAGGGGTAACTTGTTCCCTTGCACATTGCCCATGTCCTCCTTGTCTGCACAAGTGAGACCTATCAGAGGTTGCACTAAGTTGTTGGTTCTCTTCGCCATTTGCCACCTTGATCACTCTATTCCCCATTCTCTCATGGCTGTTCTATGTGAAGCCTGCCACTCGTCTCAAGTGCTATTTGACTCGATGACCTGCAGTTAGGCCCACATGTAACAAAATAATAAGCTGCCCTCTATGTCACCTACTATTCAGTAGCAGCAACCCCCACCCTCCACCACCACATTCCAAGTTCCCAGTCCAGATGACAATGACTCATCTGTTGACAATCAAGAAGCAAGACAAGCCACCGCTCTAGAAAATGCCACTCGTCAGAATGAGCTTCATAACCAAGAGCTTGAATGACAGTTCCAGGCTAGGGAAGAGCAGCTTCATATTGAGAAAGAAGACAGGAGATGAGATGAACGGTATGAACGAGACCATGCTCACAGAAGGGTAGCTGGAAGTGGTAGTCCATTGCCTGGGTCTGCTACACTGACTGCTTGTGTACTGGTACCAGCCCAGACACCTGTTTGGGGAGATCAGGTACCAGCCCCAACTCAGAACCCGCCAGAGAGGGTACCAGTCCCTGCTCACCCAACCAGCTCCCCTCTAGCCATTGCTAGCCCAAGGAGTCTAGTACCCATTGGGAACCCTGATATTCACCTCCCTGGGGAAGACAGCAATCAGTCCAACCACTACTCTAACGCTGATGATAGTAGCAATGAAGAAGCAGATATGGGGAAAGAATTATTACCTAAGGAGTTTTCCAGCAAGATCTCGGACACCAATTGGTGGATCTCTGCCATGAGTACCTTCACTATCACTAAGAAGGATAAGTACTCCAATTATGACCTGGTGGCCATAGCCTTGTCCAAGATGCCCAAGGGACAAGGAAAGACATTTGCTGAAGGGTATTACGCTCAGGGAGCCAACAACTCCAACACTTGGATGAAGTGGAGTAAATTCACAGAGGAATTCAAGATCGCCTTTGCTATGAAGGATGACAAAGTGGAAGCACAAAGACAGCTGCACTCATGGCGCATGCTACCAAAGAATGGACCATCCTTGTCCTCCTTCACTCATTACCAAACCTGCTTCTCCCTTCTCGCAGGACAGGCCAAGATCAAGGAAGAAGCCATCCTCTGTGATTTCTTTGCTAGAGGACTCCACCCCAAAATAATGAAGATCGTCCTGAGTGGTGCTGAGCCCATGACACTCAAGGACTGGATCTCCCATGCCTTGTCGGCCACCCAACAGCTCGCTAAGATATCCGACTACCAGTGAGGCCAGTACTCATTGCCTCACAACTACCATGACCTGAATGCAATGGACATCAACGCCATCACTCTAACCCCCACCAAAAGAGCTCACCATATGAAAGAAGGGCGATGCTTTATCTGCCACACTAAAGGATGCTCCACCTGTAAGCATCAGAAGGGTAACAAAGGACCTTCCCATGAGCGTAAAAACTGAGGCCCATCACCAAGAGGCTCATCTTCCGCATCGGGATCTGGAAGAAGTGAGCAGATGAGAGCCATCTCCACTGAGTCACAGTTGGAGAAGTATATCTGGACTTTGAAAGAGAGCAAGAAGGGGGACGATGAAGTCCTTCAGGTTCTCAAGACATGTTTTGAGCCTGACTACCAGGGAGAAGAAGAGACCCCTAACTCCCAAATGGATGTTGATGAAGAAAGGATCACGAGTGTGAGCATACACTCCCTGGCTTTGGGGAAGGCACAGGATTTTTAGAAGGGAGGCAAGCTGCAACGTCTCTAACCTCTTCCCAGTACCCCTCTGTAATTATATCCATCAAAGATCAATCAATGCTAGTTTCTATTTCCGTATCTTTGGTGGAAGGGGGAAGCATTGCAACAACCACAGCCTTCATCAATAGTGGTGCCACTGGAAACTTCATCAATTACACCTTCGCCAGATGGAACAAATTCCTGTTTAAATGTATCAGGACCCCTCTCTGCACCATCAATGCTGATGGATCTACCAACCGAAAAGAAAGCATTCTCTTCAAAACCTCCCTGATCGTTCGAATAGGAGATCATGAAGAAGAACAAGACTTCCTTGTCCTCGCTAGTGGAAAGGAGCAGAACATCATATTAGGAATGACCTGGCTCTCTGAAGTTAACCCAACTATCAATTGGCCCTCTAGGACTGTATCCCTTCCTCAAACACCATGCAAACAGAAACTCGATGACCATGAAGCACTCACACAGCATTACCTTACCCGATACCTTGGCCTAGACCCTGATACCAAGCTAGCCAAGATGTATGAGCGACGATTCGTAGAGGAGCAGACATTTATCTGGAAAACAACCCTCTCTACCACCCTGACCCAACAGGCAGACCATGCAAAGAAGGTGCTGCCTGACGCATACAAGGAGTATGCCAACATATTTGTGGATGGAGAAACCACCACCCTTCCCCCTGTATGAGCCTTTGATCACAGGATCACCACCAATGAAGGCTTCACTCCAAAACAAGCAAAGAACTATCCCCTCAACCCTGAAGAACTAGAGGCCTGCAAAAAGTTTATTGACGAAAACCTGAGGAGCAGAAAGATCCAACCATTGAAGTTGCCGCAAGCAGCCCCCTTTTTCTTTGTACAGAAGAAAGATGGCAAGCTGCGGCCCTGCCTGGACTATCAATATCTGAACTCCCAGACCATCAAGAATGTGTACCCACTACCCCTAATTGGTGACCTTATCAACAAACTCAAAGGATCATTGATCTTCACCAAGATGGATGTACACTGGGGGTATAACAACATTCAGATCAAACCTGAAGACCACTGGAAGGCAGCCTTCATCACCCCACTAGGACTTTTTGAACCCACCGTCATGTTCTTAGGGCTTTGCAACTCGCCCACCATGTTTCAGACATTTATGGACCATGTGTTCAGGGATTTCATTGCAGAAGGATGGTTGATCATTTATATGGATGACCTCCTAATCCACTCTGTAGACCCAGTGCTTCATGAGGAACACACTTGGAAAGTGCTTCAGTGATTCCAGGAGCAACAACTGTTTTTAAAGCTCAACAAATGCACCTTCAATGCACCTGAAGTCAAGTACTTAGGTATGATAGTGGGGAAGAACTCGGTTCACATGGACCCCACCAAGTTGACTGCTATCGAGCAGTGGGAACCCCCAAAGGACGTCAAGGCTGTCCATTCATTTATAGGATTCTGCAACTTCTACAGGAAGTTCATCCCAAGCTTCTCCGACCTCACCCGACCCCTACTAGATCTGACCAAGAAGGGTGTACCATTTATACAGACTTGGTACACATTCATGGGTTAACTATGTGTGTCTACTGATTCATTCTTGGCAGAGAAGGCCTTCTTGAATTCAGCAGCAAAGGTGACCCATGTGTTGAAATTGGGGTTGGCACCAGAGTTGGTGAGTTTCATGTAATATCCTTCAGTGAACACTCTACCCTGTGCTTCCCCCATCTTGGCAAGAGCTGTAGTAATGATCTCTGTGTCCTCCATCTTGTCCTGTTTTATCTGATGCCAAGCTGCCATGGCCTGTAGCCACCAGTTTGCAGCTTCGACTCTTCTGGAAAAGTTGTGGGGTAAAGACTCTTTGTCCAAGTCGTCATCTGATTCTTCTTCAACATCAGAGTTTATCCCACATATATGTATGTCAGGATCTGGAATTAGTGGCTTTGTAATGAGTCTGGTACCAGATGCAGGAATTGCAGTGATTCTTCTATGTGAATCAGACCTGCACTCAGGAATTGTTACACCAGCACCTGAGGGTGGGTGACTGCTTGTTGGATTAAATCTGGGCCTGCTGGACTTTTGTTCAAAGTGACTAGTTGGTGTTGGGGCAGGGAGGGAAGAGAGACTGAGTGATGGAGAAGAAGAGGACTCCTGGAATTGTTGTTGTTTGATGCAGATGTGGAAGCCTGTGACCCTCAGTCCTAGAACTCAGCAAGCAGGTCTTAGGGCAACCTTTAGACCACAGGTGAGAGAAGCTAAGTCTTGAGGTGGTGAGAGACTTAGAGGTTCTCTGACTTTGCAAGTAAGTACACATGGATTGTGTAGAAATAGCTGGGGATCCAGCAGCTCTACTACTAGGGTTTATATACAGTACAAGGGGGCTGTACCCTGGCAGCTATATACTTGAATAGGCAATGGTCCATAGCATCCCAAAGGGATGCACCAGAAAGGGAAGGGTTTTGGGTCTGCAAAAGGAGGCAGTTGCACCACAAAAGGTAAGAGAGTTTATGACTGCACAGCAGTCACAGAAAGGGAAAGATGTGACACTGTAAAGAGGCAGTGGTGCAACAGGAATGGAAGGTAAGTGTAAAGGGTCTATGACAGCGGTGGCTATCACAGAATAGGAAAGGAGCGACACTGCTCTGGGTAGTGGCACGAAGGTAAACAAGAATAAAGAAAGGAAGACATACTACAATTGCATAAGTGATAAGGGACCTAGTGTTATGATGCACACAGTATCTCAGTGGCAAGCCAAAAGAGATAGCTGTCATTGGGACTTCACTGGACAATGTAGATGTGGAAGCCTATGGTCCTAAGTCCAGAACTCAGCAAGCAGGTCTTAGGGCGACCTTTAGACCACAGAAGAGTGAAGCGAAGTCTCGCGGTATTGAAGACAAAGCAGACTCTCTGGATGCCAGTAGATACGCGTGGATTGCATAGAACTAGCTGGGGTTTCCAGCCAGTTCCACCAAGGTTTATATAGGGTACACGAGTAGCTGTACTCTAGCACAGACCAAGGTCATGTATCTGCTGGAAGAGGACAGGGTCTGACATGTCCCAAAGGGATGTGTCAGAAAAGGAAAGGGAGCACTTCCACAAAGGTGTGGTTGAGTGCAAAGAGATAAAAGAGGCATGCAAGCATGCCAAAAGAAGTGGGTGCGAGGCAACAATGAGGTTGCCATGCACAAGTGATATAGATGGAAGTCCGAGGTTCCCATGGAGGCCGTGGGGCTGCGGGAACCAAGGAAGGACAAAGGGTGACACTGCTTTGAGCAGTGGTGCAGAAAGGAAAACATATGTAAGTAAAGGTAAACAAAGGAAAAGTCTCACTGGTACTGAGATAAGCGAGAAGAGGTTAGCTAACCCTATGGTTAGGGGTTTGCCTATGGTAGTCATAGGATAAGTAGGGTTAAGTGTTGTACCAGTGAGCAAGGAAAGAAGAAAAAGGACTAGGAGACCGCTCTACCGTAACACCTAGCTAACTCATAAAGGGATGAGATTAGTAGGTCAAGTGTTGTACCAAGTGTTAAGAAAAGAAGTGAAAGGGAAGGGGGACCATGATTCTGTAACACATGGTATCTCTAAGGTGTAAGCCAAGAGATTACCTGTCATCAAGACTTCACTGGGTCTTACAAGTATGGAAGCTTGTAGCCCTAAGTTCTAAGATGCTAGCTAGCTGTGCTCAGGGTGCATAGAGACCAACTAAGAGGAAGTGTAGTCTTGAGGTAGCAAAGATGAAGCATCCAAGGGGTATGCCAGAAGATACATGTAGATTGCATAGAACTAGCTGGGGAGCCAGTCCTACCAGTAAGAGAGGTTTATATAGTACATTGGGGGTAGTACTCAGCATAAGTATACTGGAAAGGTGTAAAGGGTCCACTAGGTTGCTTGGAGGCAATGTAGCAGAACAGAAATAAGTCTGATTCTATAATGGAGGTAGTTGACCAAGAAAGATAAAGGATCCATGGCAGCAGTAGCAGTCATAGAATGGGAAAAGGTCCAATACTGTGAAGGGAGCAGTGAGCAGAAAAGGTACAAGGTCCATGACAGCAGTGGCTGTTATGGAAAGGGAAAGATACCAGCACTGCAAGGAGGTAGTAACACAGAAAGGAAAGAGAGGAAACATACTACAAGTGCAAGAGATGAAATAGAGATGCAAGGCAGATATAGTAGTGTTATGTGTGGGCCTAACTGCAGGTTGTCAAGTCAAGTAGCACTCAACATGAGCAGTAGGTTTCATGTAGAACAGCCGTGAGGGAATGGGGAGTAAGGGGATCAAGGTGGTGAATGGCAAAGAGAGCCAGCAGCTAGTGCAACCTCTGATAGGTCTCACTAGTGCAGACAAGGAGGACGCAGGCGATGGGCAAGGGAACAAGTTACCCCTTGTTAGTCCCAAAGTGTTATGATTCTAGGATGAGGGGCAAAGCGAGGAACAAGGCTTTGCAAGCTTCTGACGACACACAGTGAAGCCAAGACTGCATAGAATTAGCTGGGGAGAGTACAGTGAAGTCCCTAGCTATTTATCTAGTAATACAGCCCTGAACCTAAGTTAAAGAGTAGGGTGAAGGGTGTGGTCGAAGGGTTGGGAAGAAGCTGCCCAAACAGGCCAGCTGTGAAGTCCAAGGACTTGGTCGAAGGGTTAGAAAGAAGCTGCCCAAACAGATCAGCTGCAAAGTCCAAGGACTTCCAGAATAGTATGTAACTCAAATGGTAAATGGTAAATGGTAAATGGTAAATGGTCCAGAGCGTCCTAAGGAAGCTCTGGCATGTCTACTGTGGCTACATCTGGGAAGATGAGCCAATTGTCATCATAGAAGGTTACAGGAGTAAAAGAGAAAGGAGAAAAAGATAGCCTCATCTGAGAGGCAGGGCGCTCAACTGTAACAGATAGGTACCTAGCCAAGCCCATAAATGGATGGGATAAGTAGGTATTAGGCATAGAAATATGCAAGAAGTGAAGAAAAAGGAGAGGGGGACCATGGTATCATAACACTAGCTATATATGCTATGGTACAACCCTTGATCCAAGGTAAGGGTGAGGGTGAAGGAAAAGTAGGAAGCAGACCATAAGTGTCTGCTGTGAAGTCCAAGGACTTCTGAATGAGAATGAGTCTGGAAGAGGAGTAACAGCAAAGAGAAGAAGCAAGACCATAAGGGTCTTGCTGCAAAAGTCCAAGGACTTTCTGAAAGGAATATAGTTCAGATGGTGAGGGTCCAGAGTGAGATAGGGAAGCTCCAGAGTGTCTACTATGGCTACTTCAGGGAATAGGAGCCAGTTGTCATAGCAAAAGGTACTGGGGGTGAAGGAAAAAGGGGAAAATGATAATCACATGGGAGAGGAGGGCCACTCAACTGTAACAGTCTCTGGATTAAAATGGCCATATCTCCACACCCTCTGAACCAGATTACATGACCCAGGGACAACATTTGTAGCCAATGGTTAGTGGTTCCCATGCCCCCACCAACCCTAAGTGAAATTCCCACACCCTCCAGCACCACACCATGTGTAATCCAAAAGTACCAAATATTGTAACAGTTTTGCACCTCACTGTAAGTACTGTATAACACTCCTGTCACAATACCAATTAAAGAATTACAGCACTTTTCAAAGCTTTGTGGAAAAGCACAACTTGAATTTTGTGTCTCAGATATGTATAGCCAGAGTGAGACCCCAAACACACTTGAGTGACTAATATTTGTGTGTGAATGCATAGCACTGCTTTGGACTAATGTCACACTCATTGCTGGCAGAGAAGGAGCTTGAGTTCTCCTTCTCAGTAACTCTTACAGTCTACTCCACCATTAGGAAAAAAATCAAGGAAAAGTTGTCTACAACAGCGACAGTACATACAACAGAGAAGTTCCTCAAGAGGAAAGAGCTTTTTTGTGATCAGTGACACCAACTACTTCATATGGCAGGTTGAGAGTACCTCTTGTATATGCTAGACTTTTCTTGATGCCTATTGTTTTATTGTATTGTCAGAAGTAATAATACATGACATATCTCTTTGATGCAGTAGCCATCATGGTAAAGCATTGGAATGTTGGCTTTCATGTCATTTAGTACAGCATGTGGTGGATGGGGTTGAGAACTAGCAGTGCCTCACTCCAGCTATATCCAAGGCATTGTTATGATGCACACGGTATCTCAGTGGCAAGTCAAAGAGATAGCTATTGTCAGGATGTTAACGGACGATACAGGTATGGAAGCCTGTAGCCCTCGGTCCAGAACTATAGCAAGCAGGTCTTAGGGCGACCTTTAGACCACAGACGAGCAAAGCAAAGTCTTGAGGTGTTGAAGACTTTAAGGGCTCTTTGAATGCCAGTAGATACGCGTGGATTGCGTAGAACTAGCTGGGGATCCCAGCAGTTCCAGCAAGGTTTATATACTGTACAAAGGTGGCTGTACTCTAGCATGGACCATTGGCTTGTAAGTGTTGGAAGAGGAAATGGTCTGACATGTCCCAAAGGGATATGTCAGAAAAGGAAAGGGTTCACTTCTGCATCTGGGCGGTTGAGTGAGAAGAGTAAAAGGAGCACGCTTGAAAAGGCAAGCATGCTAGAAGAAGTAAGTGTGCAGCAACAATGAGGTTGCAGTGCACAAAGATATAAAGGGAAGTCCAAGGCATCCATGGATGCCAAGGAAGGAAAGAGGCAACACTGCAAGGAGCAGTGGCATGAAAGGGAAACATAGGTAAGTAAGAGTAAACAAAGGAAAACCTCACTGGTACTAAGGTAAGCGATAAGTGGTTGGCTAATCCTATGCAATAGGATAAGCCCTAAGATAAGTGTGGGTTAAGTGTTGTACCAGTGGGCAAGAAAGGAAGAAAAAGGGGAGGGGGACCACTCTACCATAACAGGCATAAAATTCAAGTTGTGCTTTTCCACATAGTTTTGAAAAGTGCTGTAATGTATTAATCTCAAATTAAATCAATCAGTGGGTTCTTGATTGAAACAACCTGAAAGCCTTAATAGTTGTGTATATCAAAAACCACCACACAAGTATGCACAATAATAGATATGTAAATGAGATCTCCAATATATGTACATACTGTAGAGACACTCTACCTACTACTGAAGCTTCTTTGCTGTATCTGCTCCAACCCCCACTTGTAGGAGTTTGACTATTCTGGAGGCCATGTCAATAGTCATAATGAAGGGGATCAGAAAGAAGGGTAAATAACTAGAAAGCAACAGATAATACTGGGTTACTGTAATAGGCTGAGCACTAGCAACAATGGTTTGTACACCCATGATTGGTGTGGAAAGTAAAACCATCAAACATGGTAAAGTTGTTGTTGCTGTGGAAGCTCCATAGATCAACATCAAAAGGTAGATGGAATGAGAGTCTGTGCAATACATCAAAATATGATCAAATGTTGGAAAGGTGGAGGAGCCTTGCCTTTCCAAAGCCCTCTCATGCCAATGATAAATACAGGTACTTGAAAGAATCTGGGATATGGGCAGTAAGGCAATTGCCTGACAGCAGTGGCAACACAATCCTTACATTTCGACAAAGAGGAATGTCTTGAGCCACAAGAAGTTGCTGCTTTCACCTGTGTAGCTCATGATACCACTGATCAGGGGGTCAGCAGAGAACTGGGTATAAATTTTTGGAAGCTCTCTGATAAAGCTAGGGGCGAGGTTGGGAGGGTATAATGCCTGACAGTCGAGCAAGAGAGATGCAGGCAGGTGGATCTACAGCGGACGAGTTTGAACAACCTAGGTTACCAACAGTTCAGGTGCAGTTAGTCGATAGACAGCTTACCAAAAAAAATGTGAAGTAGAATAGGTCCAGGGGACGGGAACTCAGAGGAATTCTTGCCGCCATGGATGGTAGTGGATACTGTCCGAGGTTTGAACCAAAGCTCAACGTTTCGTAACCTAAGAAGGAAATTTGGCTGTGTTATGGCCACATTGAAACAGCGACACGGAGACGAAGAGTTACGGTGACCGCCAAGTCCATGCCTCGATATCCTCACACGAAATTGTTCATTGATCCACTTCGCGTCGTAGTTTTGTCAGGACCTCATATTCAATTGCTAGACCCACAGTAAGCACAATATCACTTTCATTTCGCATAACGAGTCACAGGGTAGTGTGAAGAAGTGGACGCATACTCTTTTCAACAACAAAATTCACCCGAGAAGATGAAGAGTGTGTCATCAAAAGTGGGCCTATCCGTTGTTCTGGAATGAGTAAGGACGGCAGATACCTTGCCACTACTGGGGATGATAAGCGATTGAAGATATGGGATCTTGAGTCACTTAGTCTCCTCAGCGCACGGTTTGCTCTTCGATTAA
>JBBPSY010000045.1:0-31157 GCA_038093855.1 Rugiboletus extremiorientalis
AGTCACTGTATTCAGATAAGTAAATAGTACTGTACCTGTAGAAATGGTTGTAGTCACTAAAGAGTAACTACACTAGGGTTTGGTCCGATGTAGGCATGATTATGTAAGCATAAAAGCGTAGGTAATCCAACACTAGGACCCGTGGGATTACTGCAGTTCACCTAGCATTGCATCACACCAGTTACCCAACACACTTGCCCTCACCGCCACTCACCCAACGCACCTGCACCAATGCAAGCATCGCTCGTGCTGGTCGCCCACCCTCACCTCCCCTCGCCCTTGCCTCCCCTCACCAAACATGTCACCCTGCCTGCTGGCTTTGTCCGGCCCTACCCTCCACGCCGCCCTTACCATTGTTGCAGCGTGATGCTGTGCCATTGCCCCTCTTACCCCCCTCTCTGTCCCCTCGTTTCGCCTGACGACAACGATGACAAGGTGATAACTGCGCCATTGCAGTTGTCACCTCATTGCCGCCGCCGTGACCACCTGTTCTGTTGCACTGCAGCCTGCCTGCCTGCCCTGTCCAGCCCTACCCACCACACCGCCCTTACCGCCCTCGCAGCACTGTGCCACGCCATTGCCCTTCTTACCCCCCTCCCTGTCCCTTCATCGTCACTGCCTCCACCGCCGCCTTGTCCTTCTGCCATCGCTGCCATCACCCCGCCTGCCCACTTTGTCCAGCTCTACCCGCACTGCCGCCCTTACTGCCATCACTGTGCCGCGCCATCACCCCTTTTACCCCCCTCCCCATCCTTTCGTCTTGTCTGACAACGACAATGACAACGACGTGATAACTGCGATGCTGTGGTTGTCATGCCGTCGTCGCTGCTGCTTTTGCCCTGCCCTCCTATGCTCGCCACCGCAACCACCCATACTGTTGCGCTGTGGCCCGCCGTCGGCCCATCTGCCTGCCCACCTCCGCAAGAGTGACACGGTGATGATGACGATGTGACAATCGCAACTGCACGATCGCCATGTTGTTGCCATGACTGCCGCCACCTTCACCTTGCCCCCCGCTGTTGCCTCTATCCCCTCGTTGTACCTGATGATGACGACAAGGCAATAGCCACGTGTTGTGGTTGTCACTTCATCATCGTCATTGTCACTGTTGCTGTCATGCGGCACAACCACTTCACCTCGTCTCATTCAAGACACCTGCACTTGTGCAAGTGCTCTCGCCCACCCTCCTGCTGCATTGCAACCCCTCTGGCCCTTGCGTCAGGTATGGGTCAGTGCTCCAGTACCCACAGCTTTCCCCATGTGGTTGCCTGTGTGGCTGAAACACTAACCTAGTAACAATTATCAACATTTGACATTCCTAACAACCCAGGAGTCAGTTCAATGCAATAAATGCCAATAAAAAGTGTTGATTACTGTAATCATATGCATATGTGACCACAGTGATCAGGATGACTGGTGATGTTCTGGCCTAAATTACACAAAACATATTTATAGGCCAGGGCTTAGGCCAGGTCAGGCCAAAGCCAGGGGCTTTCAGGCCAAGCCAAGCCAGAACATCACTAGTAGTGGCAGAGTAACATCTACTACTCACTGGTTGATAATGTCCTTACAAGGAAGGTGGTGGTATGTGGTTAAGAAGTGATTGAAACTCAGACAGCTGAGTCTGAATATTATATACTACATGTGTGTGAATATTACCTTATGTAGATAATTACATTGCATATATGCATTCAAACACTTACATATATATTAAGGTGCTGCTACTTTAGTGCATGCTCAACACATCAGGCTTCCATGACTTCATCTTTGCATCATTCCAAGATGCTTTCATTCCTTGATCCGGCTTGACTGCCAATCCCATCAAGCAGATCCCTTCCACATTCAGCATTGCCACTTCCAGTGTCAATGTTGTCTTACCGCCGAGGCCTGCACTGTGTGCTCACCTCCTTTCCCATCTCAACTCGTCAACTGCCTCAGTTGCAGAATGAGCCCCTTTCCTTTCCTGGAGATCTCCTCAGACTTCCTAGAACTCCTTGGAGCTCATACAGGCCTTTAACCTTTATAGACATTTTACCTTTCTTATTCTGGCGCGCTCCTTTAGGGAGCACGCTCTCTATTTCCTTTCTCATCGTATTCCTCCAGTTGCGCCTAGTATGGTAACATACATTGTCCTCTTTGGATACTTGTCCCAACCCTTGTCTCTCCTCTGTTTCACTGTTAGGGGAAGTCCTCTTCTTCCCATGCACAGCCACCTTGATGAGTATGTTCCTATGGATGTCTATCTGGTGGATCTCGTCCCCTTTGTCCCCAACAATGGGTGTGTTCCTATGGACATCATGTCTGGCAGATCCAGTTCCTCAAGAGTCTTCTCATCTGTTCCCATGCCCTTCAACCAGCGGAAACCACTCCTATTGTCAAGGCCTCCTTCGTCGGCCTACTCTCACTTCTCTCTAATGGTCTCATACTCCTTTGATCATATGATCCTCGCCTTGTCTTGTGGCCCGTGCCCACCACAGTATATGCATACCCTATTTCTCCTCAAGCCTCCACTGCCCCATTGTCCAGTTGTCCTCTTAGCTGAGTCAACGACACTAGCAGTATGCTCTTGCGTAACACCAATGTGAAACAACCTCTCACAGTGCTGAGCTGCTAGGTTGTTCACTAGACACTAGGAGTAGTTGCGCTCTGTAGGAGGGAAATCTCCAAGAGAACTAGACTGGGGAGTCCAGTCGCTCCTGGGGGTTTATATACTCTTTCTATGTATGTACATGTTGTGGCTAGATCTAGAGATACACTACTATACAAAGTAACCCTTAGCCCTGGGCGTAAGGTATGAGTCATCCGCAGTCAATGCGCAGTCAGGCTGAGTCATAGATAAGACGGAGATTAAATAGGCTGTGCGATAAGAGTCATTGTGAGTCAGAATGAGTCAGAGCGGTAATTAAAGAAGCATAGCCATGAAATGGAAGCGATGCACAGCTGAGCACAGCGCAGAGATTAAATAGAAGTAGAAGCTGTGTGTAGGCGTTACTATGGTGCATCGGAGTTTGAATCTATAAAAAGGTAAACAAGTACAAACAAAGCGAGAGAAACGACTAAGTCCTTTGACTTGTTGTGAGTCTTGAGCGCTTATTGGTTTATGTAGGCTTTTGTACGCATTATCCGGTGTTTCAAATATGGTTTTTGTTACAGAAACTCGACAAATGCACGTTTGATGCAACCGAAGTCAAGTACCTTGGTATGATAGTGGGGAAGAACTCAGTCTGCATGGACCCCACCAAATTAATTGCCATCGAGCAGTGGGAATCCCCAAAAGACATCAAAGCCGTTCATTCATTCATAGGATTTTGCAACTTCTACAGGAAATTCATCCCCAGCTTTTCCGACCTTGCCCGACCCCTCCTAGACCTAACCAAGAAAGGTACCCCTTGGGAATGGACCAATGACCAGATACAAGCCTTCCACAGGATCAAGGAGATGTTCACTTGCCAACCAGTCCTGGCTCTACTGGATACCACCCAACCTTTCTTCGTTATGACTGATGCATCCCTCACCACGTCGGGCGGAGTGCTTATGCAAAAAGATGTGAATGGAGACCTTCACCCTTGCACCTACCTTTTGTAGAAATGGTTGTAGTCACTGTATTCAGGTAAGTAAATAGTACTGTACCTGTAGAAATGGTTGTAGTCACTAAAGAGGAACTACAGTAGGGTTTGGTCCGATGTAGGTATGATTATGTAAGCATAAAAGCGTAGGTAATCAACTAAATATCCAACACCTTTCCTGCAGCTTCATCGAAGTGGAGCGGAATTACGACATCTACGACTGCGAACTACTGGCGGTCATCCATGCACTAGAAGAATGGCACCATTACCTCTTGGGGACTCTCCACCCTGTCTCGATCCTAACAGACCACAAGAACCTGATGTATTTCCGCAAACCACAGAAATTATCCTGACAACATGCTCGCTGGAAACTATTCCTGCAGGATTTCGACCTGCACTTCACACATGTCCCTGGTTCCCAGATGGGCCCTGCAGATGCTCTCTCCAGGAAGGACCGTGTGGATACCAGCACTGATAATGTGGAGGTTACCCTCCTTCCCCCAGATGTGTTTATCTGGAGTTTAGACCTCGCAATTGCCGAAAGGATTGCAGACTCCACCCCTGATGACCCCCTTGTAATTGACGCCATGAAGGCCATTTCCCTTGGAACCTCCCTCTTTCCCCACGTGTCGCCCAATGACTGGAAGTTTGATGATGGAAAGCTTTACTTCAGGAATCGGCTGTACATCCCTGTGGGACAATGGACTGACCTTGTTCGCCTCATTCATGATAACCCAGAAGGGGGCCACTCTGGACATTTCTGCACCATCAATCTCCTTGAAAGAGACTACTGGTGGCCTGGTCTTGCCACCTTCATCCGACGGTTCGTGTCCGGATGTGCCCACTGTCAGCGGAATAAGGTCAACACCCACCCCTTGCACCACCCCTTGCACCGATTACCTCTGCAGCTACCCACCCGTTCCAGGTTGTCTCCACTGATTTGATCACGGGGTTGCCGCCTGTCCAGGGATTTGACAGTGTTCTGGTCGTGGTCGACCATGGCCTTATGAAGGGGGTGATTTTCTGTCCCTGTACCTCCACCATCGATGCAGAGGGAGTTGCCAAACTCTTTTTCGACCATGTGTTCAAACGATTTGGCCTACATGATAAGTGTTACGGAAGAACGGTCCCCTTCCCCTTTTTCTTCTTTCCTGACTCACTGGTACAATACTTAACCATACTTACTCTACGATTACCCTTAGCGAACTCCTAACCCCAGGAGTTAGCTATCTCCTTACCGCTTACCTCAGTACCAGTGAGGTTTACCTTTCTTTACTCTTGTTTGTTTATGCCTTCCGTTCTGCGCCACTGCCCAGAGCAGTGTCGCCCTTTGTCCTTCCTTGGTTCCCCTCAGCCCCGTGGCTCCGCGGGAACCTCGGACTTCCCTTTATATCTCTAGCGCACGCCAGCCTCATTGCTGCTGCGCACCCCTTTCGTCTGGCATGCTTGCATGTCTCTTTTGTCAGTTCGCACTCAACCTCACCATTGAGGAAGTGCTCCCTTTCTACTTCCAGCGCATCCCTTTAGGATACACTGGACCTTTTCCCTCTTCCAGCAGATACAGAGCCTTGGTCCGTGCTAGTGTACTGCCACCATTGTACACTATATAAACCCTGGTGGAACCGGCTGGAAACCCCAGCTAGTTCTACGCAATCCACGCGTATCTACTGGCATCCAGAGAGCTCGCTCCGCCTTCGCCAACCTCAAGGCTCCGCTTACTCTTCTGTGGTCTAAAGGCCGCCCCAAGGCCCGCTTGTGTAGTTCTGGACCTAGGACCAAGGGCTTCCGTATCCTTGTTGTCCAGTGACGTCCCGACGACAGCTATCTCTTTGGCTTGCCACTGAGATACCGTGTGCGTCGTAACAATAAGGTCATCTCTGATCGAGGCCCCCAGTTTGCCTCTGCATTCGCACGAGAGCTTGCCAGACTACTCTCCTACAACGTAGCACTATCCACCACCTATCATCCACAGACTGACGGAGAAACCAAACGAGTAAACCAAGAGTTGGAGACTTATCTGCAGCTTTTCTGCAACGGGAACCACTCAAAATGGGTCAACCTCTTGACGTTTGCCGAATTCCATCACAACTCAGTTGCCCATTCCATCACCCAGAAATCCCCATTTTCCCTTATGATGGGTTACAAACCCCGCTCCTACCCTCCCCTTGGAAAGACCTTTCTCCCAGCTCTTGAAACCCACCTCAAGTGAATTCAGTCCACCAGGAGTGAAGCACTTGCTGCACATGACACAGCCCGCCGCCACATCCTAGAAAGGACGACTTCGAAATTCATACCCTGGAAGATAGGAGACCGTGTTTGGCTGTCTTCGAAGAACCTTGCTTTGCGGTACCCCACCCGAAAACTATCCCTGTGGAAAGAAGGTCCATTTGAAATCCTGAAGGTCCTCTCGCCATTGGCCTATCAGTTGAAATTACCTCCGCAATGGAAAATACATGACGTTTTCCATGCCTCCCTGTTATCGTCCTATTGGGAGACACCCGAACATGGACCCAATTACCTAAATCCTCCCCCCAATCTAATCCACGGAGAAGAGGAATTTGAAGTTGACAAGATAGTCAAGCATCGTGGCATCAGAGGTTGGAGACAATACCTCGTGATGTGGAAAGGGTACAGCCCATTGGAAGCCACCTGGGAACCCAAGCAGAATTTGTGGAATTCCACCCCTCTGCTTAATGTTGCGATTCGTCGTGCGCCTACATGTATAACTGTTATTCTATGCCTAAGTCCTTCTTTCTACACTATGCATGAGTGGTAGCATACGCTCAGACCCTAACCCTAGGACGTTGTACAGGAGTTCTACATACTCCATCTCTTTTTCCATTTGTTTGTACTTGTTTATGTTTTTATGGAACTCTGCTCCAAACTCCGACCATACCGATGTACCGGTTGTTTGGCTATGTTTACATTATTATGCGAGATCGCCGTTGTCAATTCGCTTCCATGCTTCTTTTAATTTCCGCTCGACACATGTATCACACGCATGCTTCTCTTCTCTTTTTAATTACCGTCATGCTTCCATTCTACATGCGTCTCCCTCATGTTATTAATCTCCGTTAGACACGTTGATACCTCATGTATTTAATTACCGTTGTTTGTCCTGTACAAACAGTAGATAGTATTTAAGCAATACCATCCCAACCGAGAACTCCAGTCAAGTTCTCTGTTGGATTCCCCAGCATTTATACTTGTCCCCTCTTCCAAGTAATAGTGGTGTAGCCTAGGTTTATTCCTGGGTTGCAACACTTAAGGCTTATAAGCTCGCCCATAGCTGTTGAATTCCCCAATTCCTCCCTCGTCTGCTCACCCAGATGGCTATTGAACAACCCCTTCCTCTCATCCCTGCCATTCCTGCCATCTGTATCAATTGCCTTCCGACCCAAGCCCGATACTCCTTCTATGCCGTCGTCCTCGAGTCCCCCAGACTCTCAGAGCTCCTCGCTGAAACTGGATTCGTTAGTAATGACCAGTTTCTTTCAGGGCTCATCAGCGTCTTCCACAGATACGCTCACATTTGTCAAGTGCACGCCGAACATGAGATGCATTATTGTGAGGGGGTGTTCAGTATCCACAATGCCCCCATGGTGGAGGCTGTGGTCGGCCTCCATCGCGAAATCCTTGCCATCCTGGATGACGCACAACTTGCCTTCACCATCAACCGACTTGAGCCTCAGCTTGTCGCACACCTCCTCCACCCCCTCCTCCTCAGTCTCTCAGCCACCAAGCAGAGAGCTTATTTTGCCCCTGAAGGAGCCTCCAGGCCTGCGTCACCCATTCCCATCCCCCCTCCGAGAGGTGTACCCAGTAATCCCACCTCTCCCTCTTCCATCTCCGATCCATCGACAACTGTCTCCTCACAGACAAGAGGACTCACCCCCGCCACCATGATCGCTGGCTCTGGACATCCCACTCCAGCTGCCACCCCCGCTTCCTCACCTTTCCCTCCACCACCCGCGACCGACAGCAGTGGCACCATACAACCCTGTCAGCTTGTGGTAGTGGAGCCTACAGTCCACCCTCTTAGACGCACTGGTCCAAGCCACTCTATCAGGAGATGACCAGTCCCCCTACTTGTTGTTGGACTTCCAACCTCCTCGCTTGCTCCCTCCTACCAACTCCTCCCCACTGCCGGATCCAGAGGAAACCCTATCGACATTGACGCACCAACCACCTCCACCAGCATTCAGCACACCTCCCCTCCTAACATGCGTTGCTACCAATGCGGTGACGCCTCCCACTGGCATGTGGATTGCTCTGACTACAGATGCCCCTTCTGCCACGTATCAGCTCCCAGTCATACCCAGGCCTCTTGCCCATGACGCTGTTGCGGCAATTGTGACGCCCTCGGGCATATTATGGACAACTGTCTCCACCCTCGTAACAACCCATTCCCCTGTCGACCCTGGACTTGGAACGAGGAGTCCAATGATGACTACAAGGTCAACGAGGGAGGCCAGTCCGGCCCTGACTGCTGAAGTTGTAGCTGCGGTGCAGCTATCTAACGAAGGGGGTAATGTTACAGTCAAACGTCCTGCCTCCTGCATGAGGTTATCTTTTTCCCCTTTCTCCTTTACTCCCGTTACGTACTTTGAAGATGACTGGCTGATCTTCCTGGATGTAGCCGTAGTAGACACACCGGAACTTCCCTAGATCATGTCAGACCCCTTCTCCTTTTTGACCTTCTCCTTTTCAGAAATCCGCGGACTTCTTTTCCTTACCTGTGGATTTCCTTTTCCTATCTGCGGAATTCCCTTCCACACCTGTGGATTTCCTATCCTAGAAATCCGCAGACTTTGCCTCCCCTTTTGGAAACACACGGACTCTGAAGCCTACCTCTTATGGCGAGCTTCCTCTAAACCCTTTGACCTTACCCTTTGCCCCATTTCCTGACCCAGGGCCTAGGGCTGTATTACTAGATAAATAGCTAGGGACTTCCTTATATTCCCCAGCTTATTCTATGCAGTCTCAGTTTACTGTGTGTCATCGCCAAGCTTGCAAAGCATCGTTCCTCGCTTTGTTCCCCATCCTAGAATCATAAACCTTTGGGACTTCCAAGGGGTAACTTGTTCCCTTGCCCATCGCCCGTGTCTCTCAATTCTGCACAAGTGGATTTATCTTTGACATGCTTGCTGCAGGTCTTCTCCGCCATTCGCCACCTCGATCCTCTATTCCCTTATCCCCTCATGGTTGTTCTATGTGAAGCCAGCTGCTTGTCTCGAGTGATACTTAGCTCGACGACCCGCAGTCAAGCCCATGCATAACACTAAATGCCTATATTGCTGATCTGGAGGAAGGATAGAAAGATAGAAAGGAGATCCTCCACGTTCTCAAGGAATGCTACAATGAAGATGCCGAAGAACCACACACCACCTATGAGGTCAAACAAGTCAACCATATTTGCGTCAGAAAGGATTTTTAGAAAGAAGACTTGCCGCAATGTCTTGCTCTCCTACTCTCCCAACTGTAATAGTATTGAGGAATGAGAAATCTGTGTTCATCCCAGTTTCTCTTTCTCCAGTTGGGAGCAAATCTGTTGTCACCGCACCCACCCTCATTGATTGTGGAGCCACTTCATGCTTCATTAACTACGCATTCACCAGGAAACATAAACTGCCATTCACTCGTCTAACTAGGCCAGTCACTGCTACCAACACGGATGGAACCATTAACAAGATGGGAACAATAACCCATAAGGTCCACCTTCATATCCAGATTGACGAAGACGAGGAAGATCGGGACTTCCTCATACTCTTCAGTGGAAAACAACAAAGCATCATTCTTGGAATGACTTGGTTAGGAGACCGAAATCCAACGATAGATTGGTGTAGTCGGAAGGTATCTGTAAAACCTCCATCATTGATCAAGAGGAAGTGTAATGGCCAAGAAGCATTAGTGCAATGATACCTGTTACAGTATCTAGACCTGGACGTCGACAACAGGCTAGCTAAAGCCTACTGAACGCGATTCGAAAGGATGCCCGCTCACATCCGAAAGATAATGTTGTTGACTACACTGGCCCAGGAAACAGCCAAGATTATGAAAACCATTCCAAAGGAGTACCAGCAATTCGCTGACATATTCATTGACGAAGAGGCAACCAAATTACCCCCATCCTGGCCTTTTGACCATGAAATAAAGTTACTCCCTTCTTTCATTCCAAAGTGCGCTAAAAATTACTCCCTTAACCCTGATGAAATCAACGCTTGTCAAAAGTTCGTAAACGAGAATCTGGCAAATGGGAAAATTCAACTGTCCACCTCCCCTCAGGCAGCTCCCTTCTTCTTTGTGGCAAAGAAGGATGGGAAACTCCGCCCTTGCCAGGATTATAGATATCTTAACAGCCATATGGTCAAGAATGCATATCCACTTCCTCACATCTCTGACCTCCTCAACAAGCTTAAAGGATCATCCATCTTCACCAAGATAGATGTCCGATGGGGTTATAACAATGTCCTGGTCAAACCCGAGGACTGATGGAAAGCTGCTTTTATTACACCATTTGGACTGTTTGAGCTGACAGTCATGTTCTTTGGAATGTGTAACTTGCCTGCCACTTTTCAGGCATACATGGATGATGCCTTCACTGACTATATCGCAGAAGGCTGGCTCATCATCTATATGGACGATGTCCTCATCCACTCCTCCGACCCGACCACCCATCATGAGCACACGGAAAAAGTCTTGCAACGATTCCGTGAACAGCACCTCTATCTCAAATCCGAGAAGTGCTCTTTTGATATGACCAAAGTTGAATACCTTGGACTCATTGTCTCTAAAGACAACATTAAGATGGATCCCACCAAACTCGCAGCCATCAAGGAGTGGACTGCCCCCAAAGATGTCAAAGCTGTCAGATCATTCATTGAGTTTTGCAATTTCTACCACAAATTTATCCCTGCTTTCTCTGACATTTGCAAATCCCTTCATGATCTCATGCACAAAGGCACATCCTGGACCTGGGGAACAGACCAGGAGTGAGCATTTTGAACCCTGAAGAACGCATTCCTCAAACAGCCAATCCTACATACTCCTGACGTTTCTCAACCCTTCTTTGTCATGACTGATGCCTCACTCACTGCCACTGGTGGTGTCCTCATGCAGAAAGATGTCAATGGTGACCTCCACCCCTGTTTCTATATCTTCAAGACCTTTGGGTCGGTGGAGTGAAACTACAACATCTATGACCAGGAGTTACTAGCAGTCATCATGGCTTTAGAGGAGTGGTGGCAATATCTACGAGGGACTGGTCACCCCGTCTCCGTCCTGACCAACCACAAAAACTTGACTTACTTCCGCGAACCTTGGAAGTTGTCTTGTCGCCACGCTTAGTGGCAGATGTTCCTACAGGACTACAACCTGACCTTTACCCATCTTCCCAATATGGCTATGGGCCCCACTGATGCCTTGTCCCAGAAGGATGAAGTCGACACTTCTCATGATAATGTTGCCCTCCAACTCCTCCCTGATGAGGTCTTCACCCAGTCCCTCAACCTCGCTATTGCTGACAAAATTGCTGCCTCCACCCCATCTGACTCCATGGTTGTCTCCACTCTTCAGGTGATGCATGAGGGTTCATCACTCCTCCCCAGGGCCTGCCCGGATGACTGGGCCTTTGATGGCTGCAACCTGACTTACCTCGGCTGCACTTACATTCTTGAGGATTGTTGTCATCCCCTCATCTCCAGAATTCACAACTCTCCCCATGGAGGACATGCTGGCTTTGCTTGGACACTTGCCTTGCTGTCCCATGACTACTGGTGGCCTGGGATGTCCACCTTTGTTTGCTGGTATATTGCCAGCTACACCCCTTGCCAGCAGATGAAAGTGAATACCCACCTGATGAAACCCCCTCTCTCCCTGATCCCCACTACTGCAACCTGCCTGTTCCAGCACATCTCCATGGATCTTATCTCCAGCCTTCCCCCAACAGCAGCAGGCCTCGACTCCATGCTGGTTGTGGTGGACCACGGCCTTATCTGGGGGGTGATTCTTATGCCTTGTTCCAAAAACATCTCTGCTGAAGGGGTTGCCAAACTATTTTTCACTCATGTCTTTCCACGGTTGGAGTTGCATGATCATGTTATCTCTGATCATGGACCACAGTTTGCCTCCACCTTTGCGCTCAAACTCTCCAAGCTCCTACACTATGATGTCACTCTCTCCACTGCATATCACCCACAGACGGATGGAGAAACCAAACATGTAAACCAGGAGTTGGAAACTTTCCTTCGCTTCTTCTGCCAGGAAAACCCTTCCGGTTGGGTCAACATCCTTCCAATGGCCAAATTCCATCATAATGCCATGACCCACTCCACCATCAAACAATCCCCCTTCTTCCTCCTTATAGGCTATCAACCCTGCTCTTATCCAAAGATCGGCCCCACATTCATGCCAGCACTGGCTGATTGCCTCTCCCTCCTTAGCACCACACGAGATGAAGCGAAAGCCACGCTGGAAAACTCCCAATGAATCATGGCATCTTGATCACAGCAGAAATTCAAACCCTGGAAGAAGGGCAAGTGTGTTTGACTAGAGGCGACCAACCTCCCCTTATTGTCCAATCGAAAGCTTTCCCTGATGAGACACAGCCCCTTTACCATCACAAAGGTCATCTTCACTCTTGCCTACAAATTGAAACTTCTCCATTCATGGCGAATACATCCGGTGTTCCATACATCCCTTCTCTCCCCTTCTGTCGAAACCAATGAACATGGCCCCAACTTCTCCCAACCACCACCGGATCTGGCATGTTTGGAAGAAGATTACAAATTAAGCCACGTCATCAGCCACAAAGGGAAAGGAAGGACTCAGCGTTACTTAGCTGCCTGGAAAGGATATCCAATCTCTGAGGCGACTTGGGAATCTGAACCAAACTTCGCCAACGCCAAGGAGATCCTCCAAGAGTATAAAGACCTGAAGGGTCTTTAGGACTCCGCCATGTCCCAACCCTCCTACTGCCACCAGATAGCAACAGTGCTTGGAACCAACCCCTTCATCCTCACATACTGTACCTTCGTTGTACCTTCATCACAGTTAAAGACATCAACCTCGCACAACATCACACCTCCGGCACCAAGAACAAGTTATTGACAGAAATCAACCACGCCATTGACCACCATACCACACACAGCTGTTTCTGTAGAGACCAGTACTGTCCCATCCACACCCTGTACTAGACCCCATGACTAATGAGCTCCCCAACCTTGATGTACTCGTCGAGCCCCCTGTCTGAGTCCACCACCTTAGTCCCCACCTCCAACAAGTTATGTTCTCTGTTGCCATCCAGACCTGCTCCCTTGACCAGTATGTATGCCACCACTGGGCACTCTCCACCAGTGTTGTCCTCTTCCAGCTCATCGAGCTCTTCTGATGTGTTGTCCTCCTCGGAACCCTCTTCTCGAACAATGACGCTAGATACAGAAGCAGCCCCAGAGACTCTGGCCTCGCAGAGGTTCTACGGCAATCAGAAATGGAGTTCTGGACCTCCTCTACTCAGCAGGCTTCGCCAACCTCATCAATGACATTCCCCCGGCTGATATGGCCTTTATCACCCATCCCATACTCATGGCTGCCACCCCCACTGAGCGGCACCAATACCTCTCCCCCTCCCTCATCTTTCCTTGTCCCAGAGTCTACCAGGGAGGGAACATCACTGGAGCAGAGGAACGCTAACCAACCTCTTCTCCTTGTCCCGTACCACCCCCCATTACCTTCTGGGACTGAGTCAGCCACCCCTCCAAAGCCCAAGAAGAGGAAACATTGACATGGCCAGCTACCCCCTTTCCCACCCTCGCCGACACCGTCAAGAGGGTCATTGCTTCTGATGAGCTTAGAGCCATTTCTCCCACCTCCTCCACCGGCACTACAGTCAAATTTGAGACAGCGGGTACCTCAGGACCCACCATGAGGGAGCGCTTTGACTCTTTCATCACAGGGATCATTGACAACCTCACAAGGGACCTCAACAGCCTCCGGGTTGCAACACCATCCCCACTGCCGCCTTATCCCAACTGCCCAGTGTGACCCTCATCAAGTCCAGTATGCCCCCTTTGATTCGCCCATCCCGAGCAGCGCCCTGAACCCCCCACCTTTTCCTCCTCTCCCCATCATCTCTGCTGCATTGGCGTTGTCACTTCTCTCCACCAACTTCGTGCAGGACATGCTGCATCCACCCCCCATTCCAATCATGACCCCATCACCGCATCCCCTTCCTCCCCCCCCAGGATCCATGTCATCCCCATGGAGTGACGAGGAAATCACCACTGTTTTAGATGTCATGAACGCAGACATGTGTACTGCAATTGCCCCCTTGGAGACAGTGACAATCCCAACGACATGCTTCCCATCCCACCTCACCTCGCCTATATCCAGAATGACCCATGCTACACCACCGCCTCTCCTGCCCCTTCCGATCTATCCTGGGGAGGAGAGGATTATGAGGTCAATGAGGGGGACATGTCTGGACCAGACAGAGACTAGTGGACTACAGGGGTCGTCCACCCTAGGAGAGGGTAATGTTATGGTAGAGCGGTCTCTGTCACCTTTTTCTTCTTTCCTTGCTCACTGGTACAACACTTAATCATACTTACACTATGATTACCAGAAGCATACCCTTAACCCCAAGGGTTAGCTATCCTCTTATTGCTTACCTCAGTACCACTGAGGTTTACCTTTGTTTGTCATTACTTACATATGTTTTCCTTTTTGCACCACTGCTTGATGCAGTGTCGCCCTTTGTCCTTCCTTGGTGTCCATGGGCCCATGGCTTTCATGGACTCCTTGGACTTCCACTTATATCACTTGCGCATGGTAGCCTCATTGCTGTTACGGTAGAGCGGTCACCCTCCCCTTTTTCTTCTTTCCTTACTCACTGGTACAACATCTAACATACTTACACTACGGTGAATCCCTAACTATAGGGTTAGCCATCTACTTATCGCTTACCTCAATACCAGTGAGGTTTACGTTTCTTTATCTTTGTTTACTCATGCTTTCCTTTCTGCGCCACTGCCCAGTGCAGTGTCGCCCTTTGTCTTTCCTTGGTTCCCCTCAGCCCCATGGCTCCGCGGGAACCTCAGACCTCCATTTATATCACCTTGTGCATGGTGGCCTCATTGCTACCTCGCATCCACTTCTTCTGGCATGCTCGCATGCCTCCTTTGTCGATTCGCACTCAACCACACCATTGTGGAAGTGCTCCCTTTCCTCTTCCAGCGCATCCCTTTGGGATACACTGGACCCTTCCCTTTTCCAGCAGATACATATTCATGGTCCGTGCTAGTGTACTGCCACCGATGTACACTATATAAATCCTGGTGGAACCAGCTGGAAACCCCAGCTAGTTCTACGCAATCTACGCGTATCTACTGGTATCCAGAGAGCTCGCTTCGCCTTCAACACCTCAAGGCTCCGCTTACTCTTCTGTGGTCTAAAGGTCGCCCCAAGACCTGCTTGCATCAGTTCTGGACTTAGGACCATAGGCTTCCATATCTACGTTGTCCAGTGAAGTCCCGACGACAGTTATCTCTTTGGCTTGCCACTGAGATACTGTGTGCGTCGTAACAATTGCTACCTTGCACTTGCTTCTTCCGGCATGCTTGCATGCCTCTTTTATCTCTTCACACTCAACCACACCTTTGTGGAAGTGCTCCCTTTCCTTTTCTGAGATATCCCTTTGGGGCATATCAGATCCTTTCCTCTTCCAGCATATACAAGCCAGTGGTCTGTGCTAGAGTACAGCCATGAGTGTACACTATATAAACTCTGGTGGAACCAGCTGGAAATCCCAGCTAGTTCTATGCAATCCACGTGTATCTACTGACACTCCAGAAGAGCTCCCTCAGTCTTCGACAACTCAAGACTTTGCTTCACTCTTCTGTGGTCTAAAGGTCACCCTAAGACCTGCTTGCTGAGTTCTGAACCGAGGGCTGTAGACTCTGTATCTACGTCGTCCAATAACATCCTGACAACAGCTATCTCTTTGGCTTGCCACTGAGATACTGTGTGCGTCATAACAGTTTACTCATTTGGTTTCTCCGTCAGTCTGCGGATGGTAGGTGGTGGATAGTGCTACATCATAGGAGAGCAGTCTGGCAAGCTCTCATGCAAATGCGGAGGCAAACTGGGGGCCTCAATCAGAAATAACTTTGTCATGTAAGCCAAATCGCTTGAACACATGGTCGAAAAAGAGTTTGGCAACTCCTTCTGTGTTGATAGCAGATGTGCAAGGACAGAAAATTACCCCCTTCATAAGGCCATGGTCGACCACAACCAAGACACTGTCAAAGCCCTGGACAGGCAGCAATCACATGATTAAATCGGTGGAGATAACCAGGAAGGGGTGGGTAGCTGTGGAGGCAATCGGCACGAGGGGTGGCATAGTGGGGTGGGTGTCGACCTTGTTCTGCTGGCAGTGGGCACATCTGGATACAAACTGTCAGATGAAGGTGGCAAGGCTGGGCCACCAGTAGTCCCACTCAAGTAGGTTGATGGTGCAGAAGTGTCTGGAATGGCCCCCATCCGGGTTATTGTGAATGTGGTGGACAAGGTCGGTTCACTGGCCCACAGGAATGTACAGCCAATTCTTGAAATAAAGCTTCCCGTCGTCAAACTTCCAGTCATCTGGTGATGCGCAGGGAGAGAGGGAGGTTCCAAGGGAAATGGCTTTCATAGTGTCAATGACAAGGGGGTTGGCCAGGGTGGAGTCTGCAATTCTTTCGGCAATTGCGAGGTCTAAACTCCAGGTAAACACATCCGAAGGGAGGAGGGTAACCTCCACATTATCTGTGCTGGTGTCCACGCGATCTTTTTGAGAGAGGGCATCAGTGGGGCCCATTTGGGAACTGGGGACGTGTGTAAATGTTGCGACCCAATCGTACTAGGGATAGAACCTAGTGACAGATAGGCAACATTACCAAGATGTCACCAGTAGAAGAATAGATAAACGAATGGAGCGGCTTAATGCTACAATTATACTCAGGGGAGAATACAAGAGGACTAAGCTGGAGAGCTAAGGCTGTCGTGTGCTAGCATTATATACTACAAGCCTGTAGGCAATACAAATAGTATGCTACACAAGTAAACATCTAAATAAGGGAATGCCCAGTGACCTACGTGGTCCTAGGGCATAACATCATAGATAACTATCTATGGTGTGTACACCATGAGGCTTTAATGTCTGTGGTGTGAGAATGCCGTCCCTTGGGAATGTCACCCGTGGGTACATCAGTGGCATCTCCACCTCCTATATCATAATATGGATCTGATCTACAGATGTGGATCTATCAAGATACCATCTCATCTTAGATCTAGATCTCTTAATGTCCATGTATTGTAATATATACGTAAGATTACATGTGATGTCCATATGGGCCTCGTTGGCTGTCATATGCTATGTTACAATGAATTGTACTTATATATTATGTAATATGAGATATCCCACGGTCATGTGCCGTCTCCATGGGATTACCTCATGAATAAGTTGTGAAGTACTATCGGCTACCGTCGTAGTCTGTAGTCGTACTGATAATTGTCAGGCAATGCATACTCGCATGCGACTATCTTTCGTGATATGTCCTTGATTACTAAGTGTTATGATGTCAAATCACAACAGTAAAGTGTAGGTCAAAATCTTGTAGGAATAGTTTCCAGTGAGCATGTCGTCAAGTCAGTTTCCTCGGCTTGCAGAAATACATTAGGTTTTTGTGATCCATTAGGATCAAGACAGGGTGGAGAGTCACCATGAGGTAATGGCACCATTCTTCCAGTGCATGGATGACTGCTAGTAGTTCATGGTCATAGATGTCATAATTCCGCTCTGCTTCAATGAAGCTGCAGGAAAGGTAGGTGCAAGGGTGAAGGTCTCTGTTTGCATCTTTCTGCATAAGTACTCCGCCCGATGCAGTGAGGGATGCATCAGTCATGATGAAGAAAGGTTGGGTGGTATCTGGTAGAGCCAGGACTGGTTGGCAAGTGAACATCTCCTTGATCCTGTGGAAGGCTTGTATCTGGTCATCGGTCCACTCTCAAGGAGTACCTTTCTTGGTTAGGTCCAGGAGGGATCGGGCGAGGTCAGAAAAGCTGGGGATGAATTTCCTGTAGAAGTTGCAGAATTCTATGAACGGACGGATGGCCTTGACGTCTTTTGAGGGTTCCTACCGCTTGATGGCAGTCAATTTGGTAGGGTCCATGGGGACTGAGTTCTTCCCCACTATCATACCAAGGTACTCAACTTCTGTTGCATCAAACGTGCATTTGTTGAGTTTCAAAAACAGCTGTTGCTCCTGGAAACGTTGGAGCACTTTCCAAGTGCATTCTGCATGAAGTACTGGATCTGCGGAGTGGATTAGGAGGTTGTCCATGTAGATAATCAACCACCCTTCTGCAATGAAGTCTCTGAACATGTGATCCATGAATGCCTGAAATGTGGCTGGTGAGTTACATAGCCCAAAGAACATGATGGTGGGCCCAAAAAGTCCTAGTGGAGTGATGAAGGCTGCCTTCCAGCGGTCCTCTGGCTTAATTCGAATATTGTTATATCCCCAACATACATCCATCTTGGTGAAAATCAAAGATCCCTTGAGTTTATCGATAAGGTCTCCTATTAGGGGTAGTGGATATGCATTTTTGATGGTTTGGGAATTGAGATATCAATAATCCTGGCACAGCCATAGCTTTCCATCCTTCTTTTGCACAAAAAAGAAGGGGGTGGCTTGTGGGGATTTCAATGGTTGGATTTTACTGCTTTTCAGGTTTTCATCAATGAACTTTCTACAAGCTTCCAGTTCTTCAGGATTGAGGGGGTAGTTCTTGGCATGTTTCGGAGAGAAGCTTTCATTCGTGGTGATTGCATGATCAAAGGTTCATACAGGGGGAAGGGTGGTGGTTTCTCCGTCCACAAATATGTTGGCATACCCCTTGTATGTGTCAGGCAGTACCTTCTTTGCATGGTCTGCTTGCTGGGCTAGGGTGGTAGAGAGGGTTGTTTTCTGGATAAACATCCATTCTTCTACAAAGCATCATTCATACATTTTGGCTAGTTTGGTGTCAGGATCTAAGCCAAGATATTGGGTGAGGTATTGCTGTGCAAGTGCCTCATGATCGTCAAGCTTCCGCTTGCAGGGCATTTGAGGAAGGGATATGGTCCTGGAAGACCAATTGATAGTGGGATTAACTTTGGAGAGCCAGGTCATTCCTAGAATGATGTTCTGCTCCTTTCTGCTGGCAAGGATGAGGAAGTCTTGTTCTTCTTCATGATCTCCTATCCAGACAATCAGGGAGGTCTTGAAGAGAATGCTTCCTTTGCGGTTGGTGGTTCCATCAGTGTTGATGGCGCAGAGAGGGGTTTTGATATGTTTGAACAGGAATTTGTTCCTTCTGGCAAAGGCGTAATCAACGAAGTTTCCAGTGGCTCCACTATCGACAAGGGCCGTGGTTGTTGCAATGTTTCCCCCTCCCACTGAAGATATGGAAATGGGAACTAGTATTGATTGATCTTCAGTGGATACAATTACAGAGGGGTACTACGGAGAGGTTAGAGTCGTTGCTGCTCACCTCTCTTCTAAAAATCCGGGGTTTTCCTCAAAGCCACAGAACATACATTCACACTTGCGATCCTTTCTTCATCGACGTCCATCTGGGAGTTAGGGGTCTCTTCTTCTCCCTGGTAGTCGGGTTCAAAGCATGTTTTGAGAACTTGAAGGACTTCATCATCCCCTTTCTTGCTCTCTTTCAAATTCCGGATATATTTCTCCAGCTGCAACTCAGTGGAGATAGCTCTCATCTGCTTGCTTCTTCCTGATCCCAAAGTGGAAGATGAGCCTCTTGGTGATGGGCCTTGGTTTTTATGCTCATGGGAAGGTCCTTTGTTAACCTTCTGATGCTTTCGTGTGGAGCATCCTTGTCATATCCATGATCTCCGGTGGTCAAGCGACCATCTCTGGTCATTTCCTTTACGTCTCTGGTGCGCAACCATCATCTCCGTACTCAGTTCTATAATCAGTATCTGGAGTTGCATACTTCCCTACCGGACTTCCGTATGATGTCACCCTTCGTTCCTCTTTATGTTCTGTTTCATGTTCTCGTACCTAACCATGTGTCTCCTGTCATCCTCCATATGTCTCCTGTTGTCCTCTATATGCTCCTGTCATACTTCCTCATCATTTGTTTCACTTCATAGTTACCATCTGTCATTTGCTACGTACCCTCTTCTGATCTCAGTCCTGGTACATAGTATAAGTACTGCGCCCTCCATCTGTAGACCTCAGTTTGCAAATCAACTAAGTCACCCCTCCTCGCCCAAGTTCCTTTCTGACCTTCCTTTACCCCCCTCCATACTACTTCCCAAATACAAGGACACGAGGTTCGGCAAGGGCACGACACATAAGTCCTGCGCCAACGTCCTTATCTGTTGAGTACCCTTGACCTCCTTATCCTCCGTCAGACCTCCGCCCAACTTTGTACTAACACCCTGGAACTCCGTCGGACTTGTACCCGGAGGGAACAGACTTGACAATCCTTTAGCATGGCAGATAAAGCATTGCCCTTCTTTCATGTGGCAAGCTCTTTCAGTAGGGGTTAGGTTGATGGCACCAATGTCCATTGCATCAGGGTTGCAGTAATTGTGGGGTGCAGAATATTGGCCTCACTGGTAGTCAGAAATTTTGGCTAGCTGTTGGGTGGCTGATGAGGCACGGGAGATCCAGTCTTTGAGGATGGTGGGTTCCATACCACTCAAGATGATCTTCATGATTTCGGGGTGGAGGCCTCTAGTGAAGAAGTCACAGAGGGTGGCTTCTTCCTTGATCTTGGCCTGTCCTGTCAGAAGAGAGAAGTGGGTTTGGTAACAAGTGAAGAAGGATGAAGATGGTCCATCCTTCAGCAGCATGCGCCAGGTCTGCAGTTGCCTCCATGCTTCCGCTTCATTGTCCTTTATGGCAAAGGCAATCTTGAATTCCTCAATGAACTTCCTCCACTTCATCCAGGTGTCAGGATCATCGGCTCCCTTTGCGTAATACCCTTCTGCAAACATCTTGCCTTGTCCCTTGGACATTTTTGATAGGGCTATTGCCATGAGGTCATAGTTGGAGTACTTGTCCTTCTTGGCAATGGCAAAGATACTCATGGCAGAGATCCACCAATTGGCATCAGAGATCTTGCCAGAAAACTCCTTTGGTAAAGATTCTTCCCCATATCTGCTTCTTCATCACTACTATCCTCAGCGTTGGAATAGTGGTTGGACTGATTGCTGTCTTCCCCAGGGAGGTGTACATCAGGGTTCCCAACAGGTACTAGACTCCTTGGGCTAGCAATGGCTAGAGGGGAGTCGGTAGGTTGAGCAGGGGCTGGTACCCTCTCTGGCGGGTTCTAAGTCGGGGCTGGTATCCAATCTCCCCAAACAGGTGTCTGGGCTGGTACCAGTACATGAGCAGTCAGAGTAGTGGACCCAGACAATGGGCTACCACTTCCAGCTATTCTTCTGCAGGCACAGTCTTGTTCGTACTGTTCGTTTTGTCTCCTGTCTTCTTCCTCAATATAAAGCCACTCTTCTCTAGTCTGGAACTGTTGTTCAAGCTCTTGGTTGCAGAGCTTGTTCTGATGGGAGGTTGTGGCAAGGGCAGTGGCTTGTCTCGCTTCTCGATCATCTACAGACAAGTCGTCATCGTCTGGACTGGGAACTTGGAATGTGGTGGTGGAAGGTGGGGGTCACTGCTACTGAATAGTAGGTGACGTAGAAGGCAGCTTATTCTTTTGTTACGCATGGGCTTAACTGCAGGTCATTGAGTGAGGTAACACTCAAGACGGGTGGTTGGCTTTATGTAGAATAGCCGCGAGAGAATAATGGGATAGGGGATTGAGGTGGCGAATGGTGGAGAAGACCCACAGCAAGCATGTCAAAGATAAATCTGCTTGTGCAGAATTGGGAGATGCAGGCAATGGGCAAGGGAGCAAGTTACCTCTTGTAAGTCCCAAAGGTTTATGGTTCTAGGATGAGGAGCAAAGTGTTATGCGTGGGCTTAACTGCGGGTTGTTGAGCTAAGTAGCACTCGAGACAAGCAGCTGGCTTTACATAGAACAGCCACGAGGGGATGAGGGAATAGGAGATTGAGGTGGTGAATGGCAGAGAAGACCCGCGGTAAGCATGTTAAAGATAAATCTGCTTGTGCAGAATTGAGAGACGTGGGCGATGGGTGAGAGAGCAAGTTACCCCTGGGAAGTCCCAAAGGTTTATGGTTCTAGGATGAGGAGCAAAGTGAGGAACGATGCTTTGCGAGCTTAGTGACAACACACAGTAAACCAAGACTGCATAGAATAAGCTGGGGAATACATGGAGGTCCCTAGCTATTTATCTAGTAATACAGCCCTAGACCCTGGGTCAGGAAATGGGACAAAGGGTAAGGTCGAAGGGTTTAGAGGAAGCCTGCTACAAGAGGTAGGCTTTGGAGTCTGCGGGTTTCCAAAAGGGGAAGCGGAGTTTGTGGATTTCTAGGATAGAAAATCTGCAAGTATAGAAGGGAATTCCGCAGGTGGGAAAGGGAAATCATGGGTAAGGAAAAGAAGTCTGCAGGTTTCCAAAAAGGAGAAGATCAGAAAGGAAAAGGAGTCTGACATGATCTAGGGAAGCTCCAGTATGTCGACTACAGCTACATCTGGGAAGATCAGCCAGTCGTCTTCAAAGTATGTAATGGGAGTAAAGGAGAAAGGGGAAAAAGATAACCTCATGCAGGAGGTGGGACATTCGACTGTAACATTACCCCCTTCGTTAGATAGCTGCACCGCAGCTACAACTTCAGTGGTCAGGGCCAGACTGGTCTCCCTCATTGACCTCGTAGTCATCGTTGGACTCCTCATTCCAAGTCCAGGGTCTTCAGGGGAAGGGGTCATTATGAGGGTGGGGACAGTTGTCCATAATATGCCTGAGGGCATCACAATTGCTGCAATGGCATCATGGGCAAGAGGCCTGGGTATGACCGGGAGCTGATACATGGCAGAAGGCGCATCTGTAGTTAGAGCAATCCATGCGCCAGTGGGAGGTGTCGCTGCATTGGTAGCAGCGTGTGTTGGGAGGGGAGGTGTGTCGAACATTGGTGGAGGTGGTTGGTGCGTCGATATCGATGGGATTTCCCCTGGATCTGGCAGTGGGGAGGAGTTGGTAGGAGGGAGTAAGCGAGGAGGTTGGAAGTCCAACAACAAGTAGGAGGACTGGTCATCTCCTGATAGAGCAGCTTGAACCAGTGTGTCTGAGAGGGTGGACTGTAGGCTCTGCTGCCACGAGCTGATGGGGTTGTACGGTGCTACCGCTGTTGGTCGTGGGTGGTGGAGGGGAAGGTGAGGAAGCGGGGGTGGCAGCTGGAGTGGGATGTCCAGAGCCAGCGATCATGGTGGCAGGGGTGAGTCCTCTTGTCTGTGAGGAAATGGTTGTTGACAGATCGGAGATGGAAGAGGGAGAGGTGGGATTACTGGGTACACCTCTCGGAGGGGGGATGGGAATGGGTGATGCAGGCCTGGAGGCTCCTTCAGGGGCAAAATAAGCTCTCCACTCGGTAGCTGAGAGACCAAGGAGGAGGGGGCAGAGGAGGTGTGCGACAAGCTGAGGCTCAAGTCGGTTGATGGCAAAGGCAAGTTGTGCGTCATCCAGGATGGCAAGGATTTCACAACAGAGGCCAACCACAGCCTCTGCCATGGGGGCATTGTGGATACTGAACACCCCCTCACAATAATGCGTCTCGTGTTCGGCATGCACTCAATGAATGTGAGCGTATCTGTGGAAGACGCTGATGAGCCCTGAAAGAAACTGATCGTTACTAACGAATCCAGTTTTGGTGAGGAGCTCTGAGAGTCTGGGGGACTCGAGGACGACGGCATAGAAGGAATATTGGGCTTGGGTCAGGAGGCAGTTGATATGGATGGCAGGAATGGCAGGGATAAGAGGAAGGGTTTGTTCAATGGCCATCTGGGTGAGCGGAGGAGAAGGGAATTGGGGGAGCTCAACAGCTATGGGTGAGCTTATAAGCTTTAAGCAAAGGGGTGGAATTCCGCAAATTCCGCTCGGGCTCCCAGGTGGCTTCCGATAGACTGTACCCTTTCCACATCACAAGGTATTGCCTCCGACCTTTGATGCCACGATGCTTGACTATTTTGTCGACTTCAAATTCCTCTTCTCCATGGATTAGATCGGGAGGGGGATTTAGATAATTGGGTCTGTGTTTGGGAGTTTCCCAATAGGATGATAGCAGGGAGGCATGGAAAACATCATGTATTTTCCATTGCGGAGGTAGTTTCAACTGATAGGCCAATGGCGAGAGGACCTTTAGGATTTCAAATGGGCCTTCTTTCTGTGGAGACAGTTTTCAGGTGGGGTACCACAGGGCAAGGTTTTTTTGAAGACAGCCAAATGCAGTCCCCTATCTTCCAGGGAGTAAATTTCAAAGTCGTCCTTTCTAGGACATGATGGTGGGCGGTGTCATATGCAGCAAGCGCTTCGCTTCTGGCCGACTGAATCTGTTCGAGGTGGGTTTCAAGTGCTGGGAGAAAGGTCCTTCCAAGAGGAGGGTAGGAGCAGGGTTTGTAACCCATCATAAGGGAGAATGGGGATTTCTGGGTGATGGAATGGGCGACTGAATTATGGTGGAATTCGGTGAAGGTCAAAAGGTTGACCCATTTTGTGTGGTTCCCGTCACAGAAGAGCCGCAGATAGGTTTCCAACTCCTGGTTTACCCGTTTGGTCTCTCTGTCAGTCTGCAGGTGGTAGGCAGTGGATAGAGCCACGTCATAGAAGAGCAATCTAGCAAGTTCTCATGCAAATGTGGAGGCGAACTGGGGGCCTCGATTGGAAATGACCTTGTCATGTAGGCCAAATTGTTTGAACACATGGTCGAAAAAGAGTTTGACAACTCCCTCTGCATCGATGGTGGAGGTACAGGGGCAGAAAATCACCCCCTTCATAAGGCCATGGTCGACCATGACCAAGACACTGTCAAATCCCTGGACGGGCAGTAATCCTGTGATCAAATTGGTGGAGACAACCTGGAATGGGCGGGTAGCTGTGGAGGCAATCAGCGCAAGGGGTGGTGCGGCGGGGTGGGTGTCGACCTTATTTCGCTGACAGTGGGCACATCCGGACACGAATCACCAGATGAATGTGGCGAGACCAGGCCACCAGTAGTCCCGTTCAAGGAGATTGATGGTGCGGAAATGTCCAGAGTGGCCCCCTCCAGGGTTATCATGAATGAGGCGAACGAGGTCAGTCCGTTGTCCGACAGGGATGTACAGCCGATTCTTGAAATAAAGCTTTCCATCGTCAAACTTCCAGTCATCGGGTGATGCGCAGGGAAAAAGGGAGGTTCCAAGGGAAATGGCCTTCATGGCGTTGATTATAAGGGGGTCATCAGGGGTGGAGTCTGCAATCCTTTCAGCAATTGCGAGGTCTAAACTCTGGGTAAACACATCCGGAGGGAGGAGGGTAACCTCCACATTATCTGTGCTGGTGTCCACACAGTCCTTCCTAGAGAGGGCATCTGTGGGACCCATCTGGGAGCCAGGGACATGTGTGAAGTGCAGGTCGAAATCCTGCAGGAAGAGCTTCCAGCAGGCATGTTGTCGAGACAATTTCCGCGGCTCACAGAAATATGTCAAGTTCTTGTGGTCTGTTAGGATCGAGACAGGGTGGGGAGTCCCCAAGAGGTAATGGTGCCATTCTTCCAGTGCATGGATGACCACCAGTAGTTTGTGGTTGTAGATGTCGTAATTCCGCTCCGCCTCAATAGGGCTGCAGGAAAGGTAGGCGCAGGGGTGAAGGTCTCCATTCGCATCTTTCTGGATAAGTACTCCGCCTGATGCAGTGAGGGATGCGTCAGTCATGATGAAGAAGGGTTGGGTGGTATCCGGTGGAGCCAGGACTAGTTGGCAAGTGAATGTCTCCTTGATCCTGTGGAAGGCTCGTATTCGGTTATCGGTCCACTCCCAAGGGGCTCCTTTCTTGGTTAGGTCTAGGAGGGGTCAGGCAAGGTCAGAAAAGCTGGGGATGAACTTCCTGTAGAAGTTGCAGAATCCTATGAACGAACGGACGGCTTTGACGTCCTTTGGGGGTTCCCACTGCTCGATGGCAGTCAACTTGGTAGGGTCCATGCAGACTGAGTTCTTCCCTACTATCATACCAAGATACTCGACTTCGGTTGCATCAAACGTGCATTTGTTGAGTTTCAAAAACAGTTGTTGCTCCAGGAAACATTGGAGCACTTTCCAAGTGTGTTCCGCATGAAGCACTGGATCCACGGAGTGGATTAAGAGGTCATCCATGTAGATAATCAGCCACCCTTCTGCAATGAAGTCTCCAAACACATGGTCCATGAACACCTGAAATGTGGCTGGCAAATTACACAGTCTGAAGAACATGACAGTGGGCTCAAAAAGTCCTAGCGGAGTGATGAAGGCTGCCTTCCAGTGGTCTTCTGGCTTAATCTGAATATTGTTATATCCCCAACGCACATCCATCTTGGTGAAAATCGAGGATCCCTTGAGTTTATCGATGAGATCTCCTATTAGGGGTAGTGGATATGCATTTTTGACGGTTTGGGAATTGAGATATCGATAATCCTGGCACGGTCATAGTTTTCCATCCTGCTTTTGTACGAAGAAGAAGGGGGCAGCTTGTGGGGATTTCAATGGTTGGATTTTACCGCTTTTCAGGTTTTCATCGACAAACCTTTTACAAGCTTCTAGTTCTTCGGGATTAAGGGGGTAGTTCTTGGTGCATTTCAAAGAGAAATTTTCATTGGTGGTGATTGCATGATCGAAGGCTTGTATAGGGGGAAGGGTGGTGGTTTCTCTGTCCACAAATACATCTGCATACTCCTTGTATGCGTTGGGCAGTACCTTCTTTGCATGGTCTGCTTGCTGGGCTAGTGTGGTAGAGAGGGTCGTTTTCCGGATAAGTGTCCGCTCTTCTACGAAATGTCGTTCATACATCTTGCCTAGTTTGATGTCAGGGTCTAGGCCAAGATATCGGGTGAAGTATCGCTGTGCGAGCACCTCATGATCGTCAAGCTTCTGCTTGCAGGGCATTTGAGGAAGGGATATGGTCCTGGAAGACCAATTGATAGTGGGATTAACTTTGGAGAGCCAGGTCATTCCTAGAATGATGTTCTGTTCCTTTCCACTGGCGAGAACGAGGAAGTCTCGCTCTTCTTCATGATTTCCTACCTGAATGATCAAGGAGATTTTGAAGAGGACACTTCCTTTGCGGTTGGGGTTCTGTCAGCATTGATGGCACAGAGAGGGATTTTGATACGTTTGAATGGGAATTTGTTCCTCCTGGCAAAGGCATAATCGATGAAGTTTCCAGTAGCTCCACTATTGATCAGGGCAGTAGTTGTTGCAATGTTTCCCCCTCCCACTGAAGATATGGAAATGGGAACTAGTATTGATTGATCTTCAGTGGATACAATTACAGAGGGGTACTGCAGAGAGGTCAGAGTCATTGCTGTTCACCTCTCTTCTAAAAATCCAGGGTTTTCCTCAAAGCCACAGAGTGTACATTCATGCTTGCAATCCTTTCTTCATCGACATCCATCTGGGAGTTAGGGGTCTCTTCTTCTCCCTGGTAGTTGGGTTCAAAGCACGTCTTGAGAACCTGAAGGACTTCATTGTCCCCTTTCTTGCTCTCTTTCAAATTCCGGATATATTTTTCCAGCTGTGATTCAGTGGAGATGGCTCTTGTCTGCTCACTTCTTCCTGATCCCGATGTGGAAGATGAGCCTCTTGGTGACGGGCCTAGGTTTTTATGCTCATGGGAAGGTCCTTCATTACCCTTCCAATGCTTTCAGGTAGAGCATCCTTTTGTTACGATTTCTTGTTTCTCCTTTTCCTTCGCTACTACCTTGTACTACTAAGCCTCGTGTCGACTCATCGAGAGGCTATTCTTATCTATTAGTCATTGTTTCTTTTATCGCTGACCAACTTCCCTCCCATCAGCATTACTCATCATTTGCTCGGTCAGCGATTCCTTCACCTTCCATCGCATTCTACGACGTTCTATTTTTCATTTACGAAATGTATATAAACCCGACGATAGTCCTTAGCACTTTCCCTAACTTTGACCTACTTGGAAATACACCCAGTAGCCCTTCGAAACCCTTGGACCTCTATAAGTCGTCTGCACCACTTCTGAAGTGTGCAGCCTCTATAAGTCGATCGTGCCACTTCTGAAGCGCACGCTTTTGCCTTACTCCGAATAAGTCATTCGAGTAAGGGCAAACCCTTGACCCTTCGACCTTCGATACCTCTCTTTCCTAGGGAGAACCCTTGACCCTACAACCTTCGATACCTCTCTTTCCTAGGGAGAACCCTTGATCCTACGCCCGACCAAGTTCTACGTTAGTACCTCGGTACAAACGTAACACCTTTAGTGTGGCAGATAAAGCATCACCCTTCTTTCATATGGCAAGCTCTCTTGGTGGGGGTTAGGTTGATGGCATTGACATCCATTGCATTGGGGTCACAGAAATTGCGAGGTGCGGAATATTGGCCTCGCTGGTAGTCGGAAATTTTAGCTAGTTGTTGGGTGGCTGACGAGGCATGAGAGATCCAGTCTTTGAGGGTAGTGGGTTCCGTACCACTCAAGACGATCTTCATGATTTCAGGGTGGAGGCCTCTAGCGAAGAAGTCACAGAGGGTGGCTTCCTCCTTGATCTTGGCCTGTCCTGCCAGAAGGGAGAAGCAGGTTTGATATCAGGTGAAGGAGGATGAGGATGGTCCATCCTTTGGCAGCATGCGCCAGGTCCACAGTTGCCTCCATGCTTCTGCTTCATTGTCCTTTATGGCAAAGGCAATCTTGAATTCCTCAATGAACTTCCTCCACTTCATCCAGGTGTCAGGATCATCAGCTCCCTTTGCATAATACCCTTCCGCAAACATCTTGCCTTGTCCCTCAGGCATCTTTGACAAGGCTATAGCCACGAGGTCATAGTCAGAGTACTTATCCTTCTTGGCAACGGCAAAGGTACTCATGGCAGAGATCCACCAGTTGGTGTCAGAGATCTTGCCAGAGAACTCCTTAGGTAGTGATTCTTTCCCCATATCTGCTTCTTCGTCGCTACTATCGTCAGTGTCGGAATAGTGGTCGGACCGATCGCTGTCTTCCCTGGGGAGGTGTATGTCAGGGTTCCTAACGGGTACTAGACTCCTTGGGCTAGCAATGGCTAGAGGGGAGCTGGTAGGTTGAGCAGGGGCTGGTACCCTCTCTGGCGGGTTCTGAGTCAGGGCTGATACCCGATCTCCCCAAACAGGTGTCCGGGCTGGTACTGGTATATGAGCAGTCGGAGTAGCGGACCCAGACAATGGGCTACCACTTCCAGCTATCCTTCTGTGGGCATGGTCTTGTTCGTACTGTTCGTTTTGTCTCCTGTCTTCTTCCTCAATACAAAGCCACTCCTCACTGGCCTGGAATCGTTGTTCAAGTTCCTGGTTGCGGATCTCATTCTGGCGGGAGGCAGTAGCAAGGGCAGCAGCTTGTCTCGCTTCTCGATTGTCTACAGACGAGTCATCATCGTCTGGACTGGGGACTCAGAACGTGGTGGTGGAGGGTGGGGGTCGCTGCTACTAAATAGTAGGCAATGTAGAGGGCAGCTTATTCTTTTGTTATGCGTGGGCTTAACTGCGGGTCGTCGAGCTAAGTAGCACTCAAGATGAGCAGCTGGCTTTACGTAGAACAGCCGCGAGGGGATGAGGGAATAGGGGATCAAGGTGGCGAATGGCGGAGAAGACCCACGGTAAGCGTGTTAAAGATAAATCTGCTTGTGCAGAATTGAGAGATGTGGGCGATGGGCAAGGGAGCAAGTTACCCCTGGGAAGTCCCAAAGGTTTATGGTTCTAGGATGAGGAGCAAAGCGAGGAACAATGCTTTGCGAGCTTAGTGACAACACACAGTAAACCAAGACTGCGTAGAATAAGCTGGGAAATACAGGGAGGTCCCTAGCTATTTATCTAGTAATACAGCCCTAGGCCCTGGGTCAGGAAATGGGGCAAAGGGTAAGGTCGAAGGGTTTAGAGGAAGCCTGCTACAAGAGGTAGGCTTTGGAGTCCGCAGGTTTCCAAAAGGGGAAGTGGAGTTTGCGGATTTCTAGGATAGGAAATCCGCAAGTATGGAAGGGAATTCCACAGGTGGGAAAGGGAAATCTGCAGGTAAGGAAAAGAAGTCCATGGATTTCCAAAAAGGAGAACATCAGAAAGGAAAAGGAGTCTGACATGATCTAGGGAAGCTCCGGTGTGTCGACTACGGCTACATCTGGGAAGATCAGCCAGTCGTCTTCGAAGTATGTAACGGGAGTAAAGGAGAAAGGAGAAAAAGATAACCTCATGCGGGAGGCAGGACATTCGACTGTAACACACAGCAAGGAACGATGCTTTGTGGGCTTAGTGATGACACACAGTAAACCGAGACTGCGTAGAATAAGCTAGGGAATACAGCAGAGTCCCTAGCTATTTATCTAGTAATACAACCCTGAGCCCTGGGTCAAGGAATGGGGCGAAGGGGAATGTCAAAGGGTTAAAAGGAAGCTTGCCATAAGGGCGAGCTGCGGAGTCCACAGGTTTCCTGAAAGGTAAAGGTTAGTGGGTTTCCTAAAGGGAGAAAAGGTCTGTGGGTTTCCAGAAAAGGAAGAAGGAAATCTGCGGGTGTGGGAAAGAGATCTGTGGATTTAGATAAAGAAATCCATGCATTAGATAAGGAAATCCACGGGCATTCAAGATAGGAATAAAAGGGTCTGTGGCGACTTAAGGGAGTTCTGGCATGTTGACTACAGGTATGTCAGGAAAGACTAGCTAGTCGTCTTCAAAGTAAGTTACTGGGGTAAAGGAAACAGGGGAAAATGATAGCTTCATATGAGAGGTGGGGCGCTCGACTGTAACAGCAGGTAGATTGCATAGAACTAGCTGGGGAGCCAGCAGTTCTGCAGCAGGGTTTATATACTACAGGACTAGGATATAAACGGCATGCTAGGTATAGGCAATGTATACTACCAGAAGGAGCACAACCAATGGTAAGAGAGATAGACATAAAGGAAGAGATGAGACATGCGACCAAAGGAAGCATGCTTGAAGAGAAATGTCTGTAAAGGTTAAAGGTCTGACATATCCAAAAGGAGTATGCCAAAAAGGGAAAGGGTTCTAGTTCTGCAATGGAGGCAGTTGACTAGAAAGGAAAGATTAGCATGCAATGCTAATCAAGCAAGAGACTGCAAGACTGCAGGAGCAGTAGAGCTGAATGAGGAAAAGGATCCACTTGATGGAAAGGTTGTCAAGCCAGATCAGGAACGATGAAGCATCATGGGGGTATTAGGAGGCAAAGTCATGGAAGCCTGATGGAGGGAATGAGGATGAAGTCCAAGAGAGCAGAACAGAGTCCAAGAGTGTTTGAGGATGTTCAATCAGGAAGCTGACAACAGATCATGAGAAGTACCAAGTGATGCCAAAAGAGGCAAGGTGAGACACATCACAGACACAGGACAAAGGGAGACCTAAAGGAGTGGAATGGGCATGAGCCCAAGGACTACAAGGATGAGAGCAAGGGTCTGGAAC
>JBBPSY010000046.1:0-31042 GCA_038093855.1 Rugiboletus extremiorientalis
ACCCCGACGCGGCCGTCAGCGGTCCTGCGTCGCCGAACTACATGGCAGAGTACATCCTATTGTGGAGAAACTCTGAAAAACCATCTGCGCCGTTTAACCTCACCCCGTATGCGATCACGCTTAACGACTGCCCCGAGGACACGCTCAAACCATTCCTGTGTCCGACGGACTGCCGTCTCCGGCCTGACCAACGCGCGTTTGAGATGGGCAAGTACGAACGCGCAAACGAGCTGAAGCTGAAACAAGAGGAGCATCAACGAGCGACGCGACGCGCGCGCGAGGATGGTAGGCTTCCACCCCACCGACCGAGATGGTTTACTGCCGAGACGGACGGTGATACGGGCGAACGCGTGTGGACGCCTTCGCGCGTTGGCGACGAACTCGCGTATTGGATGGAACGGGAGAGGGTGTGGAAGGAGGGCGGCAAGGGGCCGTGGAAGGACGTGGATTCTATCTTCATCGACGACATACCTTAGGTGGGACTCCAATGGCAGTTATGGATTTCGTTCTCGGAAATTTTATATAGATTAGGTTCGATTTAGTGTATAGATGTAAACACAGACGTGGTCGCTGGATGCCAATTGGCTTCGGGTGCAGTCAAATTTTCCTTCTTTTTCTTGTTTCAACGAAGTTGTATGGTTGTTCTCCAGTGGTTTCCCGGCTCACATTCTGCGTGTCCTAGTACACTCAGCCTTCTCGCAATGTATAACCCCACCTGGAGCGCTGTGGTCTCCCAAGCTTCATTCTATTACACAAGTGCTTCCAATAACACACACTTTCTCTCAAGCCAAGTATGTCCCTAGAACGAGTCAGTGACCCGGACTTGCATCCCAAGTGCCAGACTGGGGGTAGTCGATACCCGGGATGATGATAGCGCTGGTTCGGTAGCTTTCACGCGGATGTCAGTCGGCGCATTCTAGCCAATGTGAACGGGAGACTCCGTCGTCGAGCGTCCGAGGGTATCTTGAACGTTCGTAAAAGCATCATCCTTCGAGCTCAGGGAAGACACAGTGACAGGAGGAAGCGGAAGAACGCCCAGGATATGCATACGTGTGCATATCATCACGTGGTTTCAAGGGAGGGGGCACCACGGTACGAAGGATGTAGTTTTGTCCGGTGACTCCGGTCATCGAAACGGGGTCAAAATCAAGGTCCGAGCGAGGTCGGTTGCCCAAGTCATGTCGAAGCGCCGGATCAACCGAGGCCCGGGGTAATAAGGAAATGTGTCCGCGGAGCAACTTTGCGCACGCGGGCCACCACAAGTAAACCGAAACGTTTCGTTCCTTGGCACCTCGATACCGGCAATCGTGCAGCACTTGAGTGCGTGGTAGTTCTGAGAGATGACCGAGCGATCCTGACCGTTCGGTAAAACCAAACGGGGGTCCTTGACGACGGTCGCTCCAAAGGTGGGTGCGCGCTCGCTTTCCGTCCCGACCGGAGACATATTTTCGGTGGGAGTGAGGGGTGGGCTCCGACGATGGCGACTCGCTGATGCGCACTGGGAAGTCGGAAGGTGCCAGGACACGGGAAGGCACGTCTTCGCCATTTCCGAGTCACGGAATCAGAGATAGGATTGTGTGTGGGACGGCGGGACGCATAGAAAGTTGATCGACGTGGAGAATGAGGAGAAGGTGAGTTCAGTGGATGTGTCCCCGTCGGGCTTGTCCAGCTTTGCTATCGGGACTCGGGAATCGGGACTAGTATGATGTCGCCAGTCACACGAGGCAAGCATCGTCCGCTCACCCCGCTTGCGACGGTCCACGAAATTTCTGCTGCATCTGAGGACGAAAAAACCAGGAGGTCCTTCGATACGTCCTCTAGTCCCAGCTTGCCGAATCCCAGACTCTCGATGGAAGTGGTTCGCGCTTGATGGCTCTAGCACCGCTCCTGCGAATAATAAATCCATTGTCACCTGCACATCCCATTCCATCTCCTTTCTGGATGCATCAAACTTGGGTTAGATTATGCCTGTCACTGAGGAGGACAGCATGGTGATATGGCCAATTGTCGTCTCACTAGGCAATAGTTATCTTGCGATTGGACAACGTGACGGGAAAGCCATCATCCGAGATCTCAGGCCTCAGGTTTGTGTTCGATATCCGTGTCCGCCGCCCGGTGCTAGTGACCCCTTGAGGTCAGGAGGCTGCAATACCACACACCATTTCAACAACGTTGAGCTCGTTTGACAAAAGAACCCGAGCGGCAGACGAAGAAACACATCGAACGTGTATCTGGACGATTCATACACTTCTAGCAGCACAACGCTTGTCACTCCCGACGAAGAGATGGACTTGGGCACCCCTTACGATTCTTCCTTACATTCCAAATCGATGGCAAGGCACACGATGGGCTACAGCATGTTCGACGCGACTGGCATGAGTCGGACATGCCCCGGAACCTCTTCGGGAGTCCCCCCCCTTCAGCTCCGATTACTCCCGACCTGCAGAATGACCGAGGGGAGCCTTCGTCTTGAATGGAGGGTTGAAACCGGGGTCGAGGTTGGGATCAGTCTATGTTGGCACTCACAAAGAGTTTTACATGCAAAGTGCGAGTCGCTAAGTGTCACTTGTCCGTGACGCATCATGCATCATGCATCATGGACCTTGTTACTCCAAATACCATTTATTTATACTAAAATTTGACCTCTCGGATTCGCGAACGATAACTTGTGCATGTCGAACGTCTTATGTATTTGACAATGCGAAGGGCAGTGTGTACACCCGATCATCATCCCTTTCTTACTCCGTGCTAGAAATGTTGAACGAAACGCATCGGTCTTATCCTAATACAAGTTAACAAATGAAACATGTATCACGCAAACGAATCATGTGCACCAAGCCAATCTCTTCAAGTTCCACACAGTGGATCTCGAACACTATGGCCTCTCGCCTAGTATCCGAGTCGTTCGATACTCCTGTTCGCGTTTGCTATGTCAAAAGACAGCGTAGATTTCATCCTCATCCTTGCAGAGTCTCACCCCACACACGCCGTTCGGGCGGTGGGACTTTCCCAAGATATTCAGAGCTGTTGGCCACAAAGGAGAGAGAAGTATAAGGTGGCCTTTTGAATGCGTCATCTTGTACTAGCTAGCACAGATGATACGATGCAACGGACGAACTGTACGTAAATCCTCCCGGATCGGAGGTGACTTGACGTCGGGGACACGTAGCCTATAATTAATGGTGGCATATGTTGCTGTGATGACCAGCATCTGTGGAAAACATGGTTGAACAATTTTCAAATATTTTCCTGTTGTTCAACGTTCAACGTTCAGGCCCATATTGTAGGTTGCAGCAGCTAGGTAATCAAATGCGGGAAGAATGATAGTTTTGGCAAGTGGAGTGACTGAGAGCAAAAAGTCGTGGATCATGGCGATATCTGTTGCTCTTGGGCAGTCAAGTAATAAAACTGTCGCAAACATTAGTTGTGCACTTGCAGCCGTTCAACGCACACAGGCACCGTGTTTGCTCAAAGCGTTTGTGCAAACTTTTTCGCCATCACGAAGCCCCGTTTCGCTCACCTTTCCTCGGCGTTAGTGGACGGTATGTGTGACGAGTCACACGAAGAGTCTCATGCTGAATCGCTAGGTAAAGCCCTAGTATTTTTACAGCAGGAAACTGGGGGATATCTAGTAGACAAAGGCTGCTTTTATAACTATGAAGGCCCTTCACTTCTCAGACGAGCTTTGTCTGGAGGTGTCAAGTAATTGGTGAGCACGGGTAACTGACCCATTGGCCATGGACACTTAGGAACTCTGACTGCTCGTGACAGCTCGCTACATCCCCCCTTCCAGCGAGGAGCTACACTCACTCGCCACAATCCATATCCTGTGCCCCCTCCGCGTCCTGGTCTTCATCAGTGATAATGTCTTCGTTGATGGGTTGATCGTCAAGCAAACCAATGATTCCTCCAGCCGCATTCGCTCCACCCAACCAGTGTTCCCCATCAGCACTCCAGGCTTCAAATTGACAATGGTCCTGCTCCTGCCTATTTCCATACTCCTGATTCTTGCCCTTCCCTCTGGTTCCTAGATTAGGAGGTATTGCTCTCCTCCCCTTCTTGTTAAGCTGCTCCTCAATACTCCTGGCAACTTGCTGGCATCTAGCTAATTTGTTATCAGCAAGTGCGTGGGTGAGAGTGCTAGTATGGGTATCCGAAGCTGTTGGCAGCGGAAGCGGAGGATGAGCACCAAAGAACATCGAAGGATTGGGTTTGGGCATTAAGCAAGTAAGCCATTTGCCCTGCTCATCAAATATGGAGAATTGCGAGGTAACGTCGGGTTCATTATTAAAGGTGTGGGCGATTAAGAAGTATTCTATTGGGGCAAAACTGACACTAGTTGCAAAGTATTCCATCCGAATTTTGCAACTATACTCCAGACAAAGATGTAGGTGCCATCAGGGGACTAAGAACTTTCCTGTTCCTTTAGGGTTGTTGAAGACAAAATCATCACCTAGGCAAGATATGTTCTGAGAGTGGGAAAGATTGCCCATGGCAAGGTGATTGTCGGTGGTTGCACGGCGATGAAGGTGTGTCCATGGGGATTCGGCAGTTAGGAAGCATGACCCATTTAATATCTGGGGATCATCTGAGGGTTGTTACGACGCACACAGTATCTCAATGGCGAACCAAAGAGATAGCTGTCATCAGGACTTCACTGGACAACATAGATGCGGAAGCCTACAGTCCTAAGTCCAGAACTTAACCAAGCAGGTCTTGGGGCGACCTTTAGACCACAGAGAGAGAAGCAAAGTCTTGAGGGTCGAAGACGAAGCGGGCTCTCTGGTTGCCAGTAGATATGCGTGGATTGCGTAGAACTAGCTGGGGTCTCTAGCTGGTTCCACCAGGGTTCATATAGTGTACACGGGTGGCAGTACACTAGCACGGACCAAGGACATGTATCTGCTGGAAGAGGTAAAGGCCTGACATGTCCCGAAGGGATTTGTCAGGAATAGAAAGGGAGCACTTCCTCAATGGTGAGGTTGAGTGCGAACCGACAAAAGAGGCATACTGGGATGCCAGAAGAAGAGAGGCATAGCAGCAATGAGGCTGTCGTGCACTAGAGATATAAGTAGAAAGGCCAAGGTTCCCTAGGAGGCCGAGGGGGCGAGGGAACCAAGGTGGGACAAAGGGCAACACCACATTGAGTGGTGGCACAGAAAGGGAAGCATAAGCAAACAAAGGTAAACAGAAGTAATCCTCACTGGTACTGAGGTAAGCGATAACAAGATAGCTAACTCCTGGGGTTAGGGGTTTGCTAGGGGTGATCGTATAGTAAGTAGGGTTAAGTGTTGTACCAGTGAGTGAGAAAAGAAGAAAAAGGGGATGGAGACCACTCTACCATAACACATCTGAAAAGACAAGTTTCGCCACCTCTCTGGTGGTGTAGTTGATTTGGCTCAGGATCAAGTGGACCATAGTGGTGAGCAAATCAATAATAACTGTGATTGAGTTGAATTTCCCATCCCGATTCTTTGACAGAGGCAGTGGTCCTACAAAATCAATTCTGATCGACTCCCATGGGTGTGTAGGTATGCTCAATGGATTAAGCAACCTGAATGGTTTCTGATTCGTTGGTTTACTATGCTTGCAGGTCTGGCATGACTCACAGAAGCGGTGGACATCTTCCATGATGTCCTTCCACCATATATAGTCTCACAGGTAAGCTAATGTTTTAGTCGCTCCCAAATGTGCTAAGATGGAGTGGGCCTGTGAAATCAGATGTTCACGAGCTTTTTGCTTGCTGATGATCACATCAGGGATACAAATGGCATTTCACTCCTTTGAACAGAGGCAGATATAACCATCCTGATATTCAAAGTTGCAGTAAGTCTTGGGGGATTCCACGATCAAACGGAAGAATGGGTCCGCCAAATACTGATCCTTAATGTTAGACAAGATTTTGTCATGATCCAGGAAAGACAGTGGTATGTCCTTCCCACCATCACTGTGTGCCATGTTGTAACCACCTTGCTCAGAGCATGTGGCAAGGCCATCGGAACATTCTATGCTTGGAGGTGATGGATCACTCAGAAGTGATGGATTGGTAGAATGTGCAGAAGATACAATATCCTTCTTTCCCCCTTCTGTTTGTTCCCAAGGGCCTTTCAGAATGAACTGACCTCTCATCTGCCTAGCAAACTTGGCAGACGTCTCTAGCTGCCCTGTATCAACCAGTGGCACCTCCTGCCACTGTCACCACTGAGCTCCCACAGCCATGTGCACCACACCTGTTCCCTCAAGTGCAAGTGCTGCTGGATGCCTGCACTGTCTGCCAGCCACCATAGGCCCCCAATTGGAGGCTCCAGAAGGTGGCGCAACTGCCAAGTGCCGACCAAGTTGCCCAGTGTTAGCCACAACCTGTGCACTCCGCCGTGCACCGGGCTCAACACCAGTGGCCTCCGGCCCAACCAAAACAGGCATGGACACCAAGGTAGACACCAAAGGGTCCATGCCAGCCTCCACAAGCTGTGTATACTCACCTGGCGCTTGGACTGTGCCAGGAGCATCATTTGAATACAGACATGACAACACATCTGGAAGGATGTTCTGTACTCCTGGTAAGTACTCAATATCAAAGTCAAACTCGCTGATTTTCTCAATCCATCTGGCCTGTTGCCCTGATAGGTTCTTTTGGTGACATGGGTGAATCAGGCCTTATGGTCAGTCGACCAGGTAAACTGGAATCCTTGTAATATGTCCCGGTAGTGCAACATGCCCTCCACACCCGCTAACATTTCTTGTTCATGGACAGGGTAGTTCTGTTGTGCCAGACTCATTTTCGTGCTAAAGAATGCAGCAACCTTGGGCTTCGGCCAGGTTTCACCTTGAGCTATGACAGTTGCCACTCCATTATAGCAAGTGTTGGTCATTAACCAGACACGAGGAGCGTCAGTTCCATAGGTCAAAGGAATGCAATTGTAAGTATGGCAGGCGTTGATGTAACGTTTGACTTGCTCAAATGTGCGTTGTTTGGTTTCAGTCCATTTAAACGGGACATTGTCACTGGTAATGGAAGACAGAATGCCCATAGGTACTCTAACCTTGTAGATATCATCAGCAAGGTATCCGGTGGATCCAATAAATCCCCAAAGCAAATCACAATTCATTGGAGTTTTCCATTTCAACACAGTGTCAACTTTATCTGGATCCATGCGAATACCGCTATCATCAACAATCCAACCCAAGATTTTCATCTCAGGGCATAGGAAGCAGAGTTTCTCCAAACTAAGGTAAAGTTGCTCCCTCTTTAGGATTCGTAGTATGGAGGTAATGTGTTCAACATGTTCCTCCAGCATTTGGGAATAGATGACAATGTCATCTAGATATACATCCATCCACCTCCCAATGAAGCTGCTAAATAAGTGGTTCATCAATGCTTGGTAGGTGGATGGGGTGTTGCAATCCCCAATTTGAATAACAGTACTGATCATATTTCTGTCAGGGGTTGTAATGGCACTTCTTTTGACATGCTTGGGTATTATGCGAATCTGCTTGTAGGCATCTTGCCCATCAATGATCAAGCAGTACTTCCCCTTACTCACTCTGCACAAAATACCATCAATGTCCGGTAGGGGGGTGGACAGTTTGTAGGTGTTTTTATTTCTTTCTCTCAAGTTGACAACCATTCTCAATTTGTCAGACCCTGTCTTTCAGATAAAGAGCATTGGGACAGTATTTCTGATACTAGTTACTCTCCAGCGTCCAGTTTCAAGATACACTTTCCATTTCGTATCCCATTGTGGGCACAGTGCTTCTGGACATCTAGAAGGTTGCCAAGGGTATATTTTACCTGGATCAACAAGTGGGATTTCATAATTGATCGCTCTGAGGGGAGGTAAGCTCATCTCGCTTGCTTTAGCACAGAGTGGTTTTGCTAATTCATATAGTTGTTGTCTCACTTTATCCACTTGATTTTCATGGATGTCAGCTGCTCGCGATTTGAGGATCTGAACTTGAGGCCCCTTGAGGGGGATGGCTTTTGGGCTCCTGATGACGACATGAGATTTGTTGAATCCGATCATTACTTGGTGCTGAAATAGGAACGGCATCCCCAAGATCAAATCGTAATTTTGAAGGTTAATGATATTGAAGTATCTCTCAGCGCTGATACTCTGATATTTCAGGTTTACTTTTGTACCATAATTCACTTTCGATCAGGACCCTTGGATGGCCAACTGGATGGTGAGTGGCTTGGCAAGCTCAGCTCGTGGTGCTTTGATTTGTTCTGCCAAAGTAGCGGACATGAAGTCAGTCAAAGATCCTGAATCAATCAGTATGCATGCTGGATGCCCGTTTATTTTGACAACTACAATCAATGGCTTAGGGACAAATCAGGTGAAGTCTTTAGTCGAAGCTGCGTTCCATTGCAGTGCTGAGTAACTCCCCTTCAGGACCTGGGCACCATTCAGCTCAAGGATTGATTCGCTATCAAGGCAAACTCTATCTTGCAGTTCCAAGGTAGGATATTCCCCATATCGGATAGGTAACCCGTTGACTTCCACAACCATTTCTCTACCCATAGGGCTGTGGCTCCAAAATACACCTCGCTGGTACCTCAAATGTTCGATTTCGGAACCCGCATGCTCAATTGAGATGGACAAGGCATCTGATCCATCTACACCAATAAAATGAGCTGGCATGTTATTCTTGAGGGTACGTCCATGCACTAGTTGAAATAGCGCTACCCAGGCACAGCTCAACCTCCTGTTATACCAATTTACCAGATCGAAAGATTCGCATCTCAAGAGCTGGATAGGTAAGTCTGTCCGTAGTTCTAGTTCTTGATCCCATAAGACATACTCAATCTGTTTGTTATCATGCTTGTAGATTAAGCAGTCAAAATGATGAAGTCGATCCGAGCCAATCCAGTAAGGGTCCAACCCTGCCATCAAAATATCCTCGACACATCGAGCTAACACATTGCTCATAGTGACCGGTCGGTCACACTGGTTCAAATGGGCTGGTTCACATTGTGCCCAATAAGCAGCAAATCATTCCCCCAGTCAGAAATTCCAGTCTTTGAGTAGGTGAGAGTCTATTAAGACATCACAGTCCTCCCGCTCCCCCCTTGTGCTATTGCAAATGACATGTTGAGTCGAGCTCATGCGATAAACAACAAAACGGTTGTGATGGTAAACCTCGGCCTCAGAGGTATCATCCCCAGGATAAGGTGATCCCATCACCAGTACATGCTCTGCCCAACATGCAAGAGGGTCCCCCATGCGATGCCAATGGTCAACAGGCACATCTGAGCGGAACGAAGCAAGCATCAGATTGCAGGACCCAAGACTCAGTTCATCAATGCGCTCAGTAGTCTCAACCAATCCTCGGAGGAGGTCAGTACCAGGCACAACATTGATGCTGAAGCTGGCCATGGCTCCAGGGGGGTGAGTAGATGACTCCCTGGTAACCACACCCCCTTCTGGGCATGCATTTGCAAAGTGGCCCGGTTGCTTACACTTAAAACAAAGCTTGTTTTCAACAGCCCGATCATGCTCTTCTTTCGAGAGCCTCAGCTTCCCTGTGATATTCTTTCCAGGCTTTGCACAAACGTCCCAGGGATGGTCTCACCATGCAGGGAACAGCCATTTCCCATGTCCATGGGGAGGTCATGGCTCCCTCTGACCTGGAGTGTCACTGACTGGCATCTCAATTTTATAGGTCCCCTTCCCGATGTGGGTAACCCAACTATGAGGTGGGAAAGGGTGATGATCCCGTCTCTGCGGGTGTCACTGAAAAGAGGATCCACCTACGGAGTGGGCAATTTCAATAACCTTGGCCGCCGTGACTACCTCTCGAAAGGTAGACCGTTCCGGGTTCAACTTATCCTTCCATAGTTTGGTTTGTATCCATGGGGCAAATCCATCCCACATCTTGGTGACCTTCTCTCATTCGGGAATATCTCCAATGAGGTTCCACAACTTGTAGAGCTCCAAAATATATTTTCAAACTTTGTGACCATGCTGATCACAATTTTGAAGTTTCTGCCACTGCGTCGTTCAGAAATCAACCGGAAAGCACACATTAAAGAGCTCACGATAGAAGTCTTGCAAGCTCCAGGTGTCCGGTTCAGCTGCAATCTCCCGAGAATAAAACTCATATGCATGTCCCGTCAAGAACCGGGATAGCACAAATACCTGTTTCTCATCATCGACTCGACCAGCTTCAATGTAGGCAGCTCCCTTGGTTAAAAAACGGTGGAATGCTCTCGAGTCAGTAGATCTGTCATATTTTGTCAGAGGTATTGGCTTAAGATTGCCATACTCCAACCATTTTCTTTTCTCTCTCGATTTCGACTGCTGACACTTTCGATCCTTAGATTTATGGCATCACCCATGGTGTTGTTGATGAGACTTATGGCCCTTTGAGTGGGCTCAGAGGTTGCGCTCCTCTGAGGAGGATGATGATGATGATGAAGACGGAGTATCATTGTTGCTGCCAGAAGGTGATCCATCACTAGGGGAAGACCCTGTTGTATCTGTATTGTCTGAATCAGACAATCCTCGTCTTGGTTTCAAAATGTACCCTAATGCTTTTCCTAAGTAGCTGGTAGGGGCTATTTGCTGGGAAGGCTCAATAACCTGGGTCTCAGACCTTCTGGGTTGTGTTCCTTTTGACTTTGAGGTTTTACTAATTAACTGCTTGATATGGCTTGATATGGGAACATTACTTGTTCGTTTCATTGTGGTAGTATGAGCACGAGAGGGGTGGTGTTTCTTTTGTGTGCATCTCTTGTCTGAGGTGATTGATGCATCTGTCTCACCCCCAGAGCTGCCCTCTGTAGGAAAACCCTGTTTGTTTGAGTGTGTGACTCCACACTGATGATTCCACATGTCTAGCGCTACTCCTTGAGCCTTGACACTAAGTTCATTATTGTCAAAGCGGATTCCTCCCTAATTGGTTGGGTCCACTCCCTTATTCTTGGGCTCAGATGGGCCTTCCTCTCTTGTTGAGGTTGACTCACTCTCCGAGGTAATAGCAACCCTTTTCATTTGGGTACTTATTTGCTGATGCTCATCGTCAGTCAAGTTTTTCTTAGCAGCTTCAACAATTCAAGCAACTGTGTCCTTTTGCTGTGGACCACTCTCAGACCAGGTCTCGCTATTTGTTGCCAACCTGTGTTTCTTTCTATTGACCACTGTCCAGTGTCCGTTCAATTCATTTTCCTCATTGGGGGCAAGGGATTGAATAGGTAGTAATTCCAAAGTAGTTACATTTGGTGTCAAATAAGAGTCTTTTTGATTCATTTCATCATCCGAACTGTTTGCTCATTCCCTGGAGTATCTCAATGGGGATGGCAGTCTTGCCATGGCGGCATCTCAATAAGATTGAGGAGCGGCACTTGGCAGATCTCCACTTTGACCACTTGGCGGTACGATAGTGGGTGAGGCTTTAGGAATGGAGGACTCACTGTTAGCACATCTACGAGGTGATGCAGAAGTAGTTCCAGTGTTTTGATGTGTGCTGCACAGAGTATAATGATGCATGGTGGTTTGTTGATTGTTCTTCGATCCTTCCCGAGAGTGGTATAATTCCAGTTGGCCAAACTGAAGTTTTCCAGAGACTCTAGGGGAATCCGAGATAGATAAGAGAAGATAAGAGCTTGAAAGCAAAAAAAGATGTGATGAGTCACACGAAGAGTCTCATGCTGAATTGCTAGATAAAGCTCTAGTATTTTTACAGCAGGAAACTGGGGGATATCTAGTAGACAAAGGCTGCTTTTATAACTACAAAGGCCCTTCGCTTCTCAGACAAGCCTCATCCAGAGGTGTCAAGTAATTGATGAGCATGGGTAACTGACCCATCAGCCATGGACACTTAGGAACTCTGACAGCTCATGACAGCTCGCTACAGTATGATTATGAAATCTGGCTTTTAAATTCTGCAGGAATATGAGATTGTGTATATGCCCATACTTGCTTGAAGGTTCAGAACGATACTGGTATGTAAGTCATTACTCCTAATTTACTGTCAAGCTTTGTAAAGTTTCATAGTACACATTAATCCCAATGTGCAGGAAATGACATCCTCAGATATTCACACAAGGTTCAAATTAAATTTGATACTGACAAGTTTCCAGCTCATTTGCAACATGGAGATGCCGTGCCTCCATGGGTTCTCCTGACAGCCAAGAGGGTATCACAGTCCTAGGAGCAATTCCTGGCACGAGGCTCAACACACTCTAAGCCTGAAATCAACAGTCCCTGTTTGACTACATACTGTCAAAGGTGTACGATACCTATATGACAACCTTATCTTGGAGTTTGTGACTGGTCAGCAGACTGTACCTCAAGCCTCAAGCCCACAGACATCATGTCCACAGTTCCTGGAAGGCATAAAAGGGACACTATTGCACAGACTTTTGCAAGACATTTCCTGCACGTCTTCTCAACACCAATCATGCAATTCTCTCCTATTCTTTTGGTTCTTGCTATTGCTATTGCTTCCAGTTTCACCTATCCAGCATGTCATCATTTTAAATTTCTAAAGTGATATGATTCTGCTGGGTTGGACTGATGGAGATCTATATTTATTAGGTACCTGCTGATGAGCTTTCTGAGTGCACTCCAGGAACTCTTCCGGCTATCCAGGATGTATGTCTCGATTTGATAATGTCTTTTGTATCATTTTGATTTTGATTTAATTATAGTGAGGTGACACATTCTTTACTGGAATATGATACATACATAACTCACCAATTAGCACAAAAGTATGGTACATTACTGTCTTTTTCATAATGGTTGTCACCATGGGACACTGAAGGACATCAGTAAATGCACATACTGCTTTTTTGAGCTTTCATGCACTTTTTTGGTCTTTTCAGCTTTTCAGACCACTGCACAAAGTGCCAAAGTCCGAAAGCACAAAAAAACAGCTGAAAGAGCAGGATCACTTTGAGCCTGCTCTGCCAGGCTTGTGTGAACTCCCCTGAACTTGCCTCAGCATGCCCAAGGCAAATTTGCTGTACATTGGCAGTAAGCATGCTGGGCTGCTAACTGTCATGACTTCTAGTATGCCACTCAGTAGCACCACATCTGCAAGTTTGGATATTGAATATATTTGTACTATGGAGAAATATAACCATGCTATACTGTATTTATCAAGTAAACCATGAAGCTTGTTATGGTAGAGCGGTCTCCATCCCCTTTTTCCTCTTTTCTCTCTCACTGGTACAACACTTGACCCTACTTACACTATGATTACCACCAGCGAACTCCTAACCCCAGGAGTTAGCTATCCTCTTACCAATTACCTCAGTACCAGTGAGGATTACCTCTATTTTTCCTTGTTTACTTATGTTTCCCTTTCTGCGCCACCACTCGATGTGGTGTCGCCCTTTGTCCCACCTTGGTTCCCTCGGCCCCTCGGCCTCCAGGGAACCTCGGCCTTCCCATTCATATCTCTAGCGCATGCCAGCCTCATTGCTGCTGCGCCTCTCTTCTTCCGGCATTCTAGTATGCCTCTTTTGTCGATTCGCACTCAACCTCGCCATTGAGGAAGTGCTCCCCTTCTATTCCTGACATATCCCTTTGGGACATGTCAGGCCTTTACCTCTTCCAGCAGATACATGTCCTTGGTCCGTGCTAGTGTACTGCCACCTGTGTACACTATATAAACCCTGGTGGAACCAGCTGGAGACCCCAGCTAGTTCTATGTAATCTATGCATATCTACTGGCAACCAGAGAGTCTCGCTCAGCCTTAGCTCCTCAAGACTTCGCTTCACTCTCTGTGGTCTAAAGGTCGCCCAAAGACCTGCTTAGTGGAGTTCTGGACTTAGGACCGTAGGCTTCCGCATCTATGTTGTCCAGTGAAGTCCCGACAACAGCTATCTCTTTGGTTTGCCACTGAGATACTGTGTGTGTTGTAACAAAAGAACTAGCTACTTCTACACTGGGGTCACTACCAAGCTTCCCCACTAGGCAATACAGAGGAAGACTCGAGATACGAAGGTCTCTCACCCGAAGACCGTGCATTCTATAAAGCACAGGATCAGAAGGCCCAGCTAGTGTTGAAAAACCATCGCAGACAACGAAGCTCAAGCACAAGAGTGACGACTTCCCAGCTCCTCCTCCCTCACCCCTGCTGAACGAGAAGCCGCCGAAGTAGCCTGTTGGAAGCAAACCTGAATCAAATGACAACGCTCGCAGGAATCATCCCCTTTGCCTTCCCCTGCTACTCACCCCGTGCTACCATCTCCTAGTCACTCCACGAAAAAGTCCAGCAGGCCTGGATTTAATCCGACAAGCAGTAGCCAACACCCAGGTGCTGGTGTAACAATTCCTGGGAGCAGGTCCGAGTCACGTAGAAGGCTCACCGAAATTCCTGCATCTGGTACTGCCCTCACAGCAGTAGAAGGAGCATTAATCCCAGACTCCGACATACGCATCTGTGGGATTGACTCTGACGTCGAAGAAGAATCAGACGACAATGACATGGGCAAAGAGTCACTACCCTGCGATTTCTCCGGACGAGTAGAAGACGCTAACTGGTGGTTGCAAGCAATGGCAGCTTGGCGCCAGATTAAGCACGATAAGATGGGGGATGATGAAATCGTCACCACGGCTCTTGCAAAGATGGGGGAAGGACAAGGCCAAGTATTCGCAGAAGGATACTATGCAAAACTTGTGCAACCCATTACCTACCCCAACTATGACACATGGAAGGTCTTTTCTGAGGAATTCAAAAAGGCCTTCTCCACCAAGAACGAAGCCGTAGACGCACAACAAAAACTCCGCAACCTCCGCATGAAGGGGTTATCTGCCGAATCACTGAAAGACTATACCATGCAGTTTAACCTTCTCCTTGGTCTTTCTGGCATCACTGACAAGAACATGACCAATGATGCCTATTGCCAAGGACTGCACTATTCTTTGGTTGGAGATATCCTTCGCGGAATGGAACCCACTACCCTAGATGGATGGATGACTGCTGCCAGTAACCACACTCAGGTGTACGAACACCTCCGAGACTTCCGTCGAGAAGGTTTTCAATCTGCTCGACACGATCCAAACGCTATGGATGTAGACAGGATCAACCTCACCAGTCCCAAACAGGCCCATCATAACTGAGATCGACTCTGCTACATCTGTCACAAATCCGGCTGCATCAGTCGGAATCACCCAGGGCACAGAAATTATAGGCAGCCCATGCAGTGGAAAAGCTCCACTCCATCCCCCTCTACTTCTACCCCAAAGAAACCCAAAAGGTTCAGGACCGTGCAAACGAGTGCCTCCTCCTCCCCTGATCCCCTTGATGCTTATATCACTGATCTGGAGGGAGGATGGAAAGATAGAAAGGAGATCCTTCGGATTCTCAAGGAATGCTACGATGAAGATGCCGAAGAACCACACGCCACCAATGAGGTTGAACAAGTCAACCGCATTTGCGTTGGAAAGGATTTTTAGAAAGGAGGCTTGCCACAATGTCTTGTCCTCCTACCCTCCCCACTGTAATAGTATCAAGAAATGAGAAGTCTGTGTTCGTACCAGTCTCTCTTTCTCCAGTGGGGAGTAAATCCGTTGTCACTGCACCCGCCCTCATCGATTGTGGAGCCACCTCATGCTTCATTGACTATGCATTTGCCAGAAAACACAAATTGCCATTCACTTGTCTCACCAGGCCGGTCACCGCTACCGATGCGGATGGAACCATTAACAAGATGGGGATGATAACCCATAAGGTCCGCCTTCATATCCAGATTGATGAAGACGAGGAAGATCAGGACTTCCTCGTACTCGCTAGTGGAAAACAGCAGAGCATCATTCTTGGAATGAGTTGGCTGGGGGACCGAAACCCAACGATTGACTGGAGTAGTCGGAAGGTATCCGTAAAACCTCCATCATTGGTAAAGAGAAAGCGCAATGGTTAGGAAGCCTTGGCGCAACAATATCTGCTGAGATACTTAGATCTTGACGTCAACAACAGGCTAGCCAAAGCCTACTGAACACATTTTGAAAGGATGCCTGCTCACATCCAAAAGATCACGTTGTCGACTACACTGGCCCAAGAAACGGCCAAGATCACAAAAACCATTCCAAAGGAGTATCAACAATTCGCTGACGTATTCATTGACGAAGAGGCAACTGAACTTCCCCCTTCCCGGCCCTTTGATCATGAAATAAAGCTACTCCCCTCGTTCGTCCCAAAGCGTGCTAAGAATTACTCCCTCAACCCCGATGAAATCAATGCTTGTCAAAAATTCGTAAATGAAAATCTGGCAAATGGAAAGATCCAACCATCCACGTCACCCCAGGTGGCTCCCTTCTTCTTTGTGGTGAAGAAGGATGGGAAACTCCGCCCTTGCCAAGATTACAGATACCTCAATAGCCATACAGTCAAAAACGCCTACCCGTTGCCGCGTATCTCTGACCTCCTCAACAAGCTCAAAGGATCGTCCATCTTCACCAAGTTAGATGTATGGTGGGGATACAACAACATCCTGGTCAAACCTGAAGACCGGTGGAAAGCCGCTTTTATCACACCGTTTGGGCTCTTCGAGCCAACGGTGATGTTCTTTGGAATGTGTAACTCGCCTGCCACTTTTCAGGCATACATGGACGACAACTTTGCCGATTATATTGCAGAAGGCTGGCTCGTCATCTATATGGACGATGTCCTCATCCACTCCTCTGATCCAGAAACCCACCAAGCACGTACAGAAAAGGTCCTACAACGTTTCCGAGAACAACATCTCTACCTCAAACCAGAAAAATGTTCTTTCGACATGACTGAAGTTGAATACCTCGGTTTAGTTGTTTCGAAGGACAACATTAAGATGGACCTGACTAAACTAGCAGCCATCGAGAAGTGGACCGCCCCGAAAGACATAAAAGCAGTCAGATCGTTTATCGGATTTTGCAACTTCTATCAAAAGTTTATTCCTGCCTTCTCCAATATTTGCAAACCCCTACACAATCTCACTCGCAAAGGCGCAACTTGGACCTGGGGATCCGACCAGGAGAGAGCATTCAGAACACTAAAGAACGCCTTCCTTAAACAACCTATCCTACGCACCCCCAACATTTCTCAACCCTTTTTTGTCATGACGGATGCCTCCCTTACAGCGGCTGGCGGTGTCCTCATGCAAAAAGATGTCAATGGAGACCTTCACCCCTGCTCCTACATCTCCAAAATCTTTGGATCTGCAGAGCGCAACTATGACATCTACGATTAGGAGCTATTAGCTGTCATCATGGCATTAGAGGAATGGCGCCAATATCTACGGGGTACAGGTCATCCCATCTCCATCCTGACTGACCACAAGAACCTAACCTACTTCCGCAAACCCCAGAAGTTGTCTTGTCGCCATGCCTGATGGCAAATGTTTTTACAGGACTACGACCTGACCCTTATTGTTGCGATTTGATATCGTAACACTTAGTAATCAAGGACATATCACGAAAGATAGTCGCATGCGAAGGCATTGCCTGACGATTATCAGTACAGATACGGACTACGACGGTAGCCGTCTATACTTTATGACGTATTCCTAAGAGAATCCCCTAGAAGATGGCACGTGACCGTGGGATATCTCAATATTACATAATATAAGTACATTTACCTTGTAGCATAACATACGACGGCCAACGAGGCCCATACGAACCATTACTGTAGCATTACGTATATATCAAGATACACGGACATTAAGAGATCTTGATCAGATGAGATGGTATCTTAATAGATCCACATCTAGATCAGATCTGACATGATCTTTAGATATAGGAGGTGGAGACGCCACTGATGTACCCACGGGTGACATTCCCAAGGGACGGCGTTCTCACACCACGGATATTAACGACTCATGGTGTACGCACCGTAGATAGCATATTTAGACATTACGTCATGCCCTAGGACCACGTAGGTCACTGGGCATTCCCATATTTAGGTATTTACTTGTGTAGCATACTATTTGTATCGCCTATGGGCGTTGTAGTATATGATGCTAGCACAAGACGGCCTAAGCTCTCCAGCTTAGTCCTCTTGTTATTCTCCCCAGAGTAACCGAGCTACTAGACTCATCCAATCATTTTATCTATCTTTCCAGCGACGTCTTATTGCTGTTGCCTTTCTGTCACTAGGTTCTATCCCTAGTACGATGGGTCGCAACACTTATCCACCTCCCCAGAACGGCAATGGGCCTGGCCGATGCCTTGTCTTGGAAGGACGAGGTTGATATGTCTCACGACAATCTTGCCCTCCAACTCCTTCCCGACGAGGTCTTTGCTCGCTTCCTCGACCTTGCTGTCGCCGAGAAAATCGCTCTCTTCACCCCGTCCAACTCTGTTGTTGTCTCTGCCCTTCAGGCGATGCACGAAGGGTCCTCTCTCCTCCCCAGGGCCTGGCCCGATGATTGGGCCTTTGATGGCCGTAATCTGACCTACCTCAGCCGAACGTATATTCCTGAGGATTGCCGAGAGCCCCTCGTTTCCAGCATACACAATTCGCATCACGGCAGACATGCAGGCTTTGCTTGGACGCTCGCCTTGCTGTCCCATGACTACTGGTGGCCTGGAATGTCCACCTTTGTCTGCCGGTATATCGCCAGCTGCACCCCTTGCCAGCAGATGAAGGTTAACACCCACCCAACAAAGCCCCCCCTTTCCCCAATTGCTACCACTGCCACTCGCCCCTTCCAGCACATCTCTATGGACCTCATATCCAGTCTTCCCCTGACGGTGGCGGGCCTGGACTCTGTGCTGGTCATGGTGGACCATGGCCTTACCTGGGGGGTGATTCTCATGCCCTGTTCCAAAAACATCTCTGCCGAAGGGGTTGCCAAGCTATTTTTCACTCATGTTTTCCCTCGATTTGGGTTACATGACCGGGTTATCTCTGATTGTGGACCGCAGTTTGCCTCCACCTTCGCACTCGAACTATCCAAACTCCTACACTACGACATTGCTCTCTCTACTGTGTATCATCCCCAGACAGATGGAGAGACCGAGTGTGTAAATCAGGAGCTAGAAACCTTCCTTCAACTCTTTTGTCAGGAGAATCCTTCCGGTTGGGTCGACGTTCTCCCCATGGCCGAATTCCATCACAATGCCATGACCCACTCCGCCACCAAACAATCCCCCTTCTTCCTCCTCATGGGCTATCAACCCTGTTCATATCCGAAGATTGGTCCCATGTTCGTCCCAGCATTGGCTGATCGTCTCTCCCTCCTTAGTTCTGCGCGGGATGAGGTGAAGGCCGCTCTGGAAAACTCCCAACGAATCATGGCCTCACGATCACATTGGAAATTCGAACCCTGGAAGAAGGGCGACTGAGTTTGGCTGGAGGCGACAAATCTCCCCTTATCGTCCAATCAGAGACTCTCCCCAAAGCGACACAGCCCTTTTACCATCACGAAGGTCATTTCCGCCCTCACCTACAAATTGGAACTTCCCCATTCATGGTGAATACATCCAGTGTTCCACGCCTCCCTCCTATCCCCTTTTGTCGAAACTGATGAACACGGCCCCAACTTCTCCCGACCACTGCCTGATCTGACATGTTCTGAAGAAGATTACAAATTAAGCCATATCATCGGACACAAAGGAAAAGGAAGAACACGGCGTTATCTGGCAGCCTGGAAAGGATACCCTATCTCCAAGGCGACTTGGGAATCTGAACCAAACTTCGCCAACACCAAGGAAATTCTACAGGAGTATAAAGACCTGAAGGGTCTCTGAGACTCCACCATGTCCTATCCTTCCTACTGCCAACAAATCACAGCAGCGCTCGGAACCAACCCATTCGTCCTCGCCTACCTTCGCCACATGTTTATCACTGTCAAAGACGTCAACACCACTCGCCCCACTACCCCCATCAACAAGAGCAAGTTGCTCAAGGAAGTCAACCATGCCATTGCCCACTGCACCACCCATAGCTGTTTCTGTCGAGACCAGTACTGTCCCATCCATACCCCATACTAGATAATCCCCATGACTGATGACCTCCCCAACCTTGATGTACCCGTCGAGCCCCCTGTCTGAGTCCACCACCTTAATCCCCACCTCCGACAAGTCGTCTTTGCCGTCACCATCCAGACCCGCTTCCTTGACCAGCATGTATGCCACCACTGGGCGCTCTCCACCAGCATCGTCCTCTTCCAGCTCGTTGAACTCTTCCGCTGAGTCGTCCTCCTCGGAACCCTCTTCTCTAACAATGACGCTAGGTATGGAACTGGTCCCAGAGACTCCGGCCTTGCAGAGGTATTACTGGCAATCCGAAACAGAGTTTTGGACCTCCTCTACTTGGCAGGATTCTCCACCCTCGTCAACGACATTCCCGCGGCTGATATGGCCTTTATCACCCATCCCATACTCTTGGCCACCACACACACAGAGCGTTACCACTACCTCTCCCCCTCCCTCATCTTTCCTTCTCCACGAGTCTACCAGGGAGGGAACGTCGCTGGAGCTGAGGACCGATGATCAACCCCTTCTCCTTGTCCCGTACCACCCTCCATCACCTTCTGGGACAGAGTCAGCCATCCCACCGAGACCCAAGAAGAAGAGACGTCGACGAGACCAGCTACCCCCTTTCCCACCCTTGTTATGGTAGAGCAGTCTCCATCACCTTTTTCTTCTTTTCTCTCTCACTGGTACAACACTTGACCTTACTTACACTATGATTACCACTAGCGAACTCCTAACCCCAGGAGTTAGCTATCTCCTTACCACTTACCTCAGTACCAGTGAGATTACCTCTATTTCTCCTTTGTTTACTTATGCTTTCCTTTCTGCGCCACCACCTGATGTGGTGTCGCCCTTTGTCCCACCTTGGTTCCCTCGGCCCCTTAGCCTCCTAGGGAACCTCGGCTTCCCACTTATATCTCTAGCGCATGCCAGCCTCATTGCTGCTGTGCACCTCTTCTTCCGGCATCCCAGTATGCCTCCTTTGTCAGTTTGCACTCAACCTCACCATTGAGGAAGTGCTCCTTTTTCATTCCTGACATATCCCTTTGGGACATGTCAGGCCTTTGCCTCTTCCAGCAGATACACGTCTCTGGTCCATGCTAGTGTACTGCCACCTGTGTACACTATATAAACCTTGGTGGAACCAGCTGGAGACCCCAGCTAGTTCTATGCAATCCATGCGTATCTACTGGCAACCAGAGAGTCCGCTTCATCTTCACCCCTCAAGACTGTTGCAACCCTAAGGCAAGCCCCAGGTTACACCACTCTAACTTGTGAAGACGGCAAGTGAACTGTGTTAGGGGAACCCAACAGAGAACTTGACTGGAGTTCTTGGTTGGTATCGCATTGCATATATACTACTCTAGTGTTTGTACGTTACAAACAACGGAGATTAAATACATGAGGTATCTACGTCATAGACGGAGATTAAGTACATGAGGCGAACATGTGTATCAAATGGAAGAGAAGCATGGAGCGGTAATTAAAGGAATGGAAGCATGATGGTGTTACGATTCGTTTCTTTTTCCTCTTTTCTATGTACTACTTCACCTCGCGTCGACTCACCGAGAGGTTGTACTCCTTTTAGTCATCCTTTTCATTATCGCTGACCAATCCCCCCTCCCATCCAACTTACTCATCATTTGCTTGGTCAGCGATTCTTCCTTCACTCTCCATAACATTCTACGATGTTCCATTTCATTTCCTTCTGACATATATAAACCCGTTGTCCACAACCTGTATCTCCTAACTTTGACCTACTTGGTAATCCACCTCATAACTTCCTTGAAACCCTCTGAACTTCTATAAGTTGTCTGCACCACTTCTGAAGTGTGCAGCATCTATAAGTCAATCATACCACTTTTGAAGCGTACGCTTTCACCCTCTTTTGAACTACCATTTGAAAGAAGGGCGAACCCTTGACCCTACAAACTCTGATATACCTCCGAACCTTTGGAGGACCTCTGACCTTACTTTCGACCAAGTTCTACGTTAGTACTTCGGTACAAACGTAACAAAAGGTCAAAGTTCTCCTCGACGGCCTACCAACGACGTAGCAGCCATTCACCACAGACCCTCCCTGTCCGCCTAGTGGGGCCCTAGATCTCAACAACAACTTTCTCCTGAACTCTTTGATTCTGAACCGTCGGAACACTCAGAACCCCCTTCCCCAATCGACCCAGACCTTGACCTCGACCAAGAAGAGGCACTAGACCTCTCCCACCAATTCTCCTCCTCCCTACGAATCCCTCGATCCCCCACCCCTCCATCCCCTACTCCAGTAAACTGTCACCCAGTTTTCTCCCTACCCTCTTGACGCCCTTCCCCAACCAGAAACCCCTCCCCAACCATGAGTTCCTCGAAACCCATAGAGTTACGGATCGGTCTCCCCAAACCCTTCGATGGATCTCATAACGCTGCCAAAGCCTGGATCCAAGCGGTCCAATTTTATCTCCTAGTCAACGAGAAAGTCTACGACACCAACGCAAAAAGGATTGCCTTCACCCTATCTTACATGACTAAGGGATCTGCTGCCACCTGGGCCTCTACCTTCAGGCAGAAAGTTTTCGCCTCATCTCCTCCCACCTTCGGTTCCTTTGATGATTTTGTCCAATCCTTCAATGTCGCTTTCAACCAAAAGGACACTGTCACTTCAGCCATCGCCTGGTTATCTACTAGACGAATGAACCCCACTAAGAACGGGGATTACTCTCCCTCCCTCCTTGAATATACCTCCGAATTCCAGAACTACGCAGCTCTTTCTGGAATCACCGACCCAAACATCCTAATCGGATACTATTCCACCGGAATCCCAATCCCTCTAATGAAGAGGATCATGTCCATGGACACCCCTCCGAGTACCATCGATGAGTGGTACAAAAAGGCAAACCACTTCAAAACACAGTGGGACCACGCTGCAGAAATTGCCGCGCGAAGCAAAACATCCACCCGTCCCACCTACCATTCCTACACCTCGCACCAACCCACCAAAGACCCTAACGCCATGGACGTTGACGCCATCCGTATCCCAAAGCTCACCCCTGCCGAACGAAAATGTTGCACAGAAAAAGGACTCTGCTTTCGCTGTCGAAAATCCGGACATCTCTCCGGGAACTGTCCTACATTCCCCTCAAACTCTACCCCCTGGCCCCCAACTGAGAAAAAGGCTAGAAAGGTGCAAAAAGTGGAAGAAGAAGATGAAGTCCCAGGTCTACAAGAAATTGAAGATGATGATGAAGAAGAAACCCCTGAGGTGAAAGTAGTGTTCACCCAGGATTTTTGAAATGGAGGATTCGACCGACGCGAAACCCCTCCATACGTAGAACCCATGTACTTGTAGGCGACAAGAAGAAGAAATCTATTCATATCCCCCTTCAACTTGTCGTTCCCACTCATACTATGAAACACGTCGGAACCACCGCCCTAATCAACAGCGGGGCGGACATCTCCTGCATTGACTGGGATTTCGTCCAAAAACACAGACTCCCCCGGGAACGACTCCCCACCCCCATCCCCGTTCGAAACATTGATCAAACTTCAAACAAGAACGGACCAATTCGCTTCACCACCACCCTCTATGTCAGTATTTCTGGAATAAACCAGAAAGTTAAATTCTACATCATGCACTGTGGCTCTGAAAACCTCATCCTTGGAATGCCTTGGTTAAAAACCACAAACCCGATTATCGATTGGAAGACCAAGACTATTTCCATCTCTACCGATAAGAACAAGACCATGGACCTAAATTCCTCTTATACCTTTGACGAACTGCGGCATGCTGCCAAACTTCGCCCCTCCCCTCCACCTCTACCAAGAGTCGTTAGACATGTCGACACAGATCCCATCTACGACGAAAAACTCTATGACTACCTAGATCACCACTTAGGCCATCGACTCCCTACCATCCAGACTAATCTCTACAAGATCAACCGAGTAGTCAAACACGGAGCCAGATATCAATGCGTATCCCCAGCGGTAATTCAAGCTTTTACCACTGCCACTAAGCTCGCTATTGGAGCTGAACAATCTAAACCGAAGAAAACTCTTCCCACCGAATATGCCATGTTTTCTTCGGTATTCACCAAAGAATCCGCCGACCACGTCCCACCTTCCTGACCTTATGATCACGCAATCAACCTTGATGAATCATTCACCCCAAAGGTCAGAAAACTCTACCCACTCACTGCCGAAGAACCAACCGCCACTGAATCCTTCCTGGAGGAGAACCTCAAATCCGAAAAGATCTGTCCTTCACAATCCCCCCAAGCCTCCCCTTTTTTCTTTGTGAAGAAGAAGGACGGTAGTCTCAGACCTTGCCAAGACTATCGTTACCTCAACGAACATACTACTCGAGATGCCTATCCCCTCCCCCTTGTCTCCAACCTCATCGACCAATTGAAGGATGCCAAAACCTTCACTAAATTCGATGTACAGTGGGGTTACAACAATGTCCGCGTCAAAGATGGTGATCAATGGAAAGCTGCCTTTATTACCCATAAGGGTATCTTCGAACCAACGGTGATGTTCTTCGGACTCACCAACTCCCCTGCTACATTTCAACAATTCATGAACAACTCCTTTCACGATATGATCGCCGAAGGGTGGCTCGTTATCTACATGGACGACCTCCTTATCTTCTCCTCCTCCGACGGCATCCACACGGAATGAACCAAGCGTGTTCTCCAACGCATGCAGGAACTCGACCTGCACCTTAAAATCGAGAAATGTACCTTCGCTGCCCCAGAGGTCGAGTATCTTGGGATGATTGTCCGCCCTGGTCAATTAGCCATGGATCCTGTCAAACTCGCTGGCATCGCAGACTGGCCAACCCCTGCGAAGCTCCGCAACGTCCATTCCTTCCTAGGTTTCGCCAACTTCTACCGATGATTCATCTCAAACTACTCCAACATCGCCCGTCCACTTATAGACCTCACTAAGAAAACCACCCCCTGGCATTGGACCACAATCCACCAGAATGCTTTCGATGCACTAAAGAAAGCATTCCTCTCTGAACCCATGCTTCACCTCCCCAATCCCTCCCGGCCCTTCGCCATTGCTACCGACGCCTCTAAACACGCCTCCAGAGGTGTCCTTCTCCAAACTGATTCTAGCGGGGAATGACATCCCTGCTCGTACCTCTCCCAATCGTTCTCCCCAGCGGAACGAAACTATGATATTTATGACCGCAAACTCCTCGCAGTCATACGCTCCCTTAAAGCCTGGCGGCACTACCTCCATGGTTCCCCTTTTCCAGTTCAGGTTTTCACTGACCATAAAAACCTTACATACTTTCGACAACCTCAGAAACTCAACCGACAACAGGCTTGTTGGCTACTCAACCTTTCAGATTTCGATCTGAAACTTATCCACGTACCAGGCTGCCTCCTCTCCACCCCCAACGCCCTCTCTCGCCGCCCTGACCTCATTCCCACCACGGATGCTGACAATGACTTAGTCACCCTCCTTCCCCCCTCTCTTTTCGTCAACCTTATCAATTCCGCCCTAGCTGATAAGATTGCTGCCTCCTCTGCCTCCAACCCTCTGGTCCTTGACTCCCTACGTGCCCTGGATGGCGAAATTCCATCTAAATTCTGCTCCCGCCTCTCCGACTGGAAATTCGACACCAGTATCTTAACCTACCAGGGATGGATATACGTCCCAGATACCATGCTGCGCCAACAGATTGTTGCTCACTCGCACGATTCCATTTCCGCCGGCCACCCTGGCTATTTGAAGACCCGACAACTTGTCGCTGCTGAATACTGGTGGCCCGGCCTGGCCCAGTATGTCTGCAAATATGTCGAAGGTTGTGCCCAATGCCAGCAGTACAAGGCGAATACCCACCCCACCGTTCCCCCCCTCTCCCCCATTGCCTCCTCCTGCTCTCGCCCCTTCCAACAGGTCTCTTGTGACCTGATCACTGACCTCCCCCAATCCGACGGCTTTGATTTCCTCTTGGTCATGGTCGACCATGGGCTTACTAAGGGAGTAATTCTCTGCCCTACCAAAAAAAATGTTACTGCAGAAGGAATTGCCCACCTTTTCTTCCATAAGGTTTACACCCGATTTGGCCTTTACGACTCAATCATCTCCGACCGTGGCCCCCAGTTCACTTCGGAATTTGCCAAGGAACTAGCCAAACTCCTCAGTTACTGTTTAAACCTCTCAACCACCTACCACCCGCAATCCGACGGTGAAACTGAACAAGTAAATCAGGAAATAGAAACCTACCTTCGCATCTACTGCCACGATAACCCCACCTCATGGTCCAAGATGATTCCCCACGCCGAATTCGCCCATAATCACCACCCTCATTCCGTCACCGGGAAATCCCCATTTTACCTCATGATGGGCTATGAACCCCATCCTTTCCCCTCGGTAATCGCCGAAACAAATATCCCCGCCATCCAATCTCGCATTGCACTCCTTACCGCTGCTCGTGATGAAGCCCTTGCTGCTCATGAACTCACAAGACAAGTCATGAAATCCCGTCTCTCTTCGAAGGGATTCAAACCCTTTACCAAAGGAGACAAAGTCTGGCTCAAAGGCCGAAACCTGAAATGTTCCCTCACCCCCTCCAAGTTCCTTCCGAAACGTGAAGGACCCTTCACGATCACCGATGTACTATCCCCGATCACTTACAAACTTTGCCTTCCCAAGACCTGGAAGATTCACCCCGTCTTCCACACCTCCCTTCTCACCCCATACAAATGGAATGAGACCTACGGAGCTAATTTCCCGACTCCACCACCTGACCTGATCGATGGGGAAGAAGAATACGAAATCGAAAAGGTCTTACAACACCGTGGCCCACCTTCTCGCTGATTTTTCCTGGTCCGATGGAAAGGATACACAGCCGAAGAAGACTCCTGGTTACCCGAACGGAGCTTGAAAAATGCTCCATCGGCTCTCCAGAACTACAAGAAACTTCACCCCATCACATTTCCCCTTTGACCTCCACCTCTTCTATGCCCTGCACTGACCACCCCGACTCCTTCGAATACAATGTTTCCCCCATGGCAGTAACCTACCCCATGTCGTCAATCTCTTCTATTTCTTCAGTCACTGATTCTACTATGGACGAACCATCTTCTACTGTACCTTCTCTGGGATGGGAATCGTCTCATCTACTGGCACCCTTAGCTACTAGATTATCTTTTCCTCTTCGCCTCGCTCCTTCCTCTCCCCCTCCAGTCGAATCAGTAGACCTCCCCATCTATGCTCACTGCCTCCGGGACTCCTTCCCCGACAACGACTACATCAATCGCCTTGACGCCGCCACCAGAAGTTCCAGGATGGCAATCCCCATTGAGGCTCATCTCGACATCGGCTCCCCCCTGCGCATACTCTACCACACCTACCTCCAGGCCCATCATATTCGTCAGTTCTCCTCCCCTCATATTAGAACATTGAATGCCCGCGTAGACCTTGTACGAGACCAGACCGCAGCAGCGGTCGATGGGATCATCAGTGACCTGCATATCGCCTTTTATCAACTAGAAATGGGAGAGTTCCTCAACGATCTGGATCGTTACCTCTCTGAGCTTAACTCCATCCCTGATTCCATCCCCACCGCCCCGAGTTCCCCCTCTCCTACTACCTGTACCCCCATCTCTGCCTTCTCTGAACCGATTACCCAGGAAGAGGCGGACATACTCGAACTCGCAGAAATCCGCCGGAATGGAGGTACCCAATTCCAACGATACGCCCTCTCCCCCACCCATCCTCGTTACCATGAGGCCTGCTTCGAATGCAGAGAACTGGGCCATGTACACGTCGATTGTCGATTCTACCAATGCCCCACCTGCCTTTTGTGGCACCCAGAGCATATTCAGTCAGCCTGCCCCCTTCGCCATCCCCCTCCTCGCCGCCAATCCTCATCCTCGTCCTCATCTTCCCAACCGGCCCATCCGTCAACCCCTTCCCATTCCACTCGTATTTCCTCTGGTTGACGTCCCCCTCGACGGACTTCATGTCCCATCACCTCCCCTACCCCCCGACCAGTTCGCAGGAACTCCCATCCTCCCACCCCCCTGGGAGCTGCTGGTGAGGACTACGACAATGTTATTGATGCTGTAGGATGGGGGAATATCACCAGTTCCCCTGGGGCCTCTTATGGAGACTTGTAGTCGCTTGGAATAGAGGATAGATTCTTCATCGATGACTCGATCATACGACGGGGGTAATGTTACAATTCATTTCTTTTTCCTCTTTTCTATGTACTACTTCACCTCGCGTCGACTCACCGAGAGGTTGTACTCCTTTTAGTCATCCTTTTCATTATTGCTGACCAATCCCCCCTCCCATCCAACTTACTCATCATTTGCTCGGTCAGCGATTCTTCCTTCACTTTCCATAACATTCTACGATGTTCCATTTCATTTCCTTCTGACATATATAAACCTGTTGTCCACAACCTGTATCTCCTAACTCTGACCTACTTGGTAATCCACCTCGTAGCTTCCTTGAAACCCTCTGAACTTCTATAAGTTGTCTGCACCACTTCTGAAGTGTGCAGCATCTATAAGTCAATCATACCACTTTTGAAGCGTACGCTTTCACCCTCTTTTGAACTACCATTTGAAAGAAGGGCGAACCCTTGACCCTACAAACTCTGATATACCTCCGAACCTTTGGAGGACCTCTGACCTTACTTTCGACCAAGTTCTATGTTAGTACTTCGGTACAAACGTAACAGACGGTAATTAAAGAAGAGAAGCATGCTTTAGTAATACATGTGTGAGACGGAAATAAAAAGAAGTATGTGAAACATAGAAGTGAATCGCAGACGGTGATCTCGCATAATAATGTAAACATAGCCAAACAATGGTACGTCGGAGTTTGGAGCGGAGTTCCATAAAAAGATAAACAAGTACAAACAAATTGAGAAAAAGACAAAATATGTACACTTCTTGTACAACATCCTGAGTAGGGTCCGAGTGTATGCTACCACTCATGCTTAGGGTGTAATACGAGTTTGTAATGCATGTAGAATAAAGTTATGCTAGGCGTACGACGAATCGCAACATTATCCCCCTTCTAGAAATTGACTTCCAGGTGATCCACAAAGGTGCAAGGTGCTGCTGACATAAGATTGTCGTAAGCCATGAAAAGCGAATTGAAGTCCATTTGTGACATCCTGAGCTTCCATGGTGCATTCGGATATTTTAAATAGAAGTCCGTAATTGCCCCTTTGGCGTTGGCAAGATTCCTCTTGGGTTCCCATGTCCTGTCCTCGTCGCTATAGCCTTTCCAATGCACGAGGTATTCAAGAGTGTGACCCTTCAATCTGCTATCGACAACGTAATCGACAACAAATTCTTCAGAATTGTCGATAATTATAGGTCCAGGCTTGTAGCTCTGCTGACCCGGGAGAAGTTCTTTATAAGGTTTGACCCTTGATATATTAATAGTGGAATGAATTTTCATAGAGCGCAGGAGTTTCAACTCGACTGCATTAGGTCCATGCATAGTGATGACTTCATATGGTCCGAGCCACCGTTCAGTCAACTTCGCTGATTGCCAAGTCTTTCTGAGATCAAGGTTTTCAGTTGAGAGCCAAACACGATCGCCGGGTTCATAAATAGGAGCTTCTTTTCTATGTTTGTCCATGTTGATCTGCATCCTCCTTTGGCTAGCCTCCAACGCATTCTTCGCGTCTGCTAAGGTTTTACCAAAATCATCGGAAAAGTCCGTTACAGCAGGGTTTGTCGTGGTTTTGGGTTCGATTCCCATGCGAGGAGCATAGGAACGAGTTACTTCAAAAGGTGATTTTTTTGTTGATGAATGCTGTTGATTATTATACGTAAATTGTGCCAGCGCTAGCCAATTGGACCATGTATTCTGATTTTCTGTGCAAAACATGCGAAGATATTGTTGAAGATCTCTATTGACACACTCAGTTTGTCCATCGGTTTGCGGGTGAAAAGCGGTCGATAAATGGAGTTCGATCTTCAACATTTTTGCCAGATCTTGCATAACATATGATGCGAATTGGGGTCCTTGATCAGATATAATAGATTGAGGGAGTCCATGGATTTTCCATACATGGTCTCGATAAAGTTTTGCCGTTCCCAGGCTAGTAATCTCCTTCACTGTGGGAACAAAGGCGACTTCCTTTGAAAACCAATCTACAGTGACCAAGATGGATGTAAACCCATTGCTCTCGGGTAAGTCCATGATGAAATCTACAGAGACATCCTGCCAGGGACCAGCTGGTATCGGATTAGGTTGTGACTTGCCAGAAGGTGGGTGGTTGGACGGTTTCATCCTCACGCAGCGTTCGCAACGGGATGTGTAGTCGGAGACCTGTGCTTTGATCCCTTCCCACATGTAATACCGCATAATTAATTCCCATGTCTTCTGGGAACCTCTGTGTCCCGTAATAGGAGAATCATGATAAAGTTCAATGATAGATTGGCGAAGATCTCTGGTGGGAACATAGATCTTGCCATTAGATTGATATAGTCCATTATCGTCCATAACGTAATCTCCTTCTTTCATTTTCTCTTGTGCTTTTCTAACATGTTCCATTAGAGCTTCTTCTGCTCCGTGGAGTTGGATGGATGTCTGTCGAACACGTTCTGGGGGAATGAAAACAACGCCTTTGTATGGAAGCCCGGACAGTTGTGCTGATCCCGGGTCAAAATATTTACCCTCCGACTTTCGGCATGAGGATTAGGGAGCTGGATCGCTCGAATGGATGACGACCCTCGGTCACCATTTCGGCCGATGGCAGTACAAACCACGCACTAGGTTTCATGTACCACATACATAGGACAAAGTAGTAGCGCACTTCTGTTGTCACACCATAATATAATCTGACAATGATATATGCCATTCACAAAGTGAGCAACAAAACTCAAGATAGTACCAAGAAGTAGCAGACAATTACTCTGAGTCTGAGCTGACAACGACGGGATCCGATGCCTTGCCCTTGCCCTTCCGGTTCCCCCCAAATGGCGCCAACTTGAAGCCCGGCCACTTGCAAAACTTGTTGCAGATGTGCTTGTCCTCAAAAAGTTCCACCGCCTTCTCCAGATTCCCTTCACCAAAAAGATCGTGTCCGACGTCACTAAGTAAATAGATTAGTCATAGTGCAAGTCAGATAAAAAGAAAAGACAGTGCGCACGGATGG